>JAOTRI020134809.1:0-11143 GCA_028564885.2 Zoanthus sanctaehelenae
TGGGAGCTAACCTGCGATGGATTAGTGTCCCGTCCAGGGGGAGTCAAAGACTCTCATCCGCTTAACACTACAGATACCGGAGATAAACGCCGGCCTCATGGGCCATGAGGCTCGTATAATGAAGGATTTAGCTTTAGCTTTAAGGAGTTTTAAAAACCGCATTTGCATGTGAACAAGCCTCTTGCTATTGAGTCAAAAGCTCATTTAAAAAAACTGTTTATGTAATTGTATTAACAATTCAATTTTTTACTTTAACTAGTACGAACTGTTACTGCAGCAGAATTTGGGGCCTGGACACTAACATGAACAGCCCTTTTTAGGTTTTATAATTTGTTAAAAGGACAAAATAACTGTTATTCCGATATTTACTTAGTATTACATGGATATATAAGCTCTTCAACTGCCGGCAAAAATGAAAGTTAACATTTTAGAACTTTGTTTGAATTTCTGTAATTTGCATGTTTCATTTTCAAATTTCAGTTTCACGAATAAAATCATAGTTCACTGAAAATCGTCCGTAGTATATCAACGTCTGCTACACGAACACTGTACTAATAATGTACAGGCCACCAAAGATTGCATTTGCAAGAGTTGATATGTAACCAACTTACCCCATAAGATGAAGCGTTGTGCAGTGGTATAAGGCCGCCTTTGTCTTGTGCATTTACATCAGCTCCGTGTTCCAACAGATATTCAGCAACTTCCAGGTGGTTGTAGCCCGCTATAAAATGAATATTTTTGTTTTATTAAATGTTCAACCTCGAATATTGCGTTTCTAACGTTCTGATTGGTTAACTCAACTCGGTTATCAGCTGATACACCGAATGACCATATATGGAAACTAACAAAAAGATCTTGTTTCTCAATTTATTAAAAACTTTTTGCTATTTTCAAGTATCGAAAAGTTCGGAAAACTCATGAAATTTAATAAAACAATTATTCCATTCGCGCTTGTTGGATAAGAGATGATTATAGCCAACTCGGCGCTATGCCCCTTGTTGGCTATTTACCATCTCATATTCAACGCACGCTCTTGGAATAATTGTTAATAATTGTTTTTTTCTTTGTATGCATCTCATTTATTTATTTAGTAAATTTTTTCCAATATATGTAATAACGTTGAATCTCAGCTACATTATTTTTTTTTTAGAGAAACCTGTGGGTAAGACTAAGATCCGGGCTCATAGATGAAGCAAAATACTTGATCCAAGTGTTCCTATTACAGAAGTGGCCCAAATAAAAGATTCTTCCAAAATTCCAAGTATTCCAGTTCCAGAAGTGGCCCAAATAAACGACTCTTCCAAAAATCCAAGTATTCCTATTCCAGAAGAGGCCCAAATTAACGATTCTTCCCAAATATAAGATTCTTCCAAAAATCCAAGTATTCCAGTTCCAGAAGTGGCCAAAATAAACGACTTTTCCAAAAATCTAAGTATTCCTATTCCAGAAGTGGCCCAAATAAACGACTCTTCCAAAAATCCAAGTATCCCTATTCCAGAAGTGGCCCAAATGAACGATTTTCCCAAAATTCCAAGTATTCCTATTCCAAAAGTGGCCCAAACAAACGACCCTTTCAAAACTCCAAGAATTCCTATCCCAGAAGTGGTCCAAATGAACGATTTTGCCAAAACTCCAAGTATTCCTATTCCAAAAGTGGCCCAAATGAACGATTCTTCCAAAAATCCAAGTATTCCTATTCCAGAAGTGGCCCAAACGAATGCTCCCTAGATTTCTGTTGGAGAACTTTCCACATTTAATAGCTTTTACTGGACGTTTGAGTTACATCGACATTTTAGGCATTTACTGGATTCCAAGATTAAGCAAGTGTCTTGCAAGTTGCCTCAAAAAACGAAAGGAAAGGGAGGGAATAAACAAAAGCTAACCTGCGAGATGAAGAGGAGTAGAGTTCCGTCCTTGAGTGTCCCTGCAGTTGATGTTCTCTGTGGTTGACAGCTTCATCACCTGGTTAATTAAATCACACAATGCAATCAGATTCGACGTAATATAATCAAGTTGGATATTATTACATTGGGTTGATCAGATCATGGTAACATTGCACAGATATATCATTAGGTCTTACTATATAATGAAGAGAAAAATAACTAGCTGTAAACCAGGGTGCGCTGCGTCGGTATTTCTAGGGATAAAATGTAAATTATACACCGTATAAAAAGAGTACTTTGACTTTCACTCAACAGGATGAGCATTGTAATTTTTTCAATTTCGGTAAAGTGCCCCTGACCTAAATCTAATGAAACCCAATCAGGTTCTAAATTAATCAGGATTTTGGTATTTTGGATCAATCACGATTTTGGTATTTTGGATCAATCACGATTTTGGTAGAGTGCCCCTGATCTAAATCTAATGAAACCCAATCAGGTTCTAAATTAATCAGGATTTTGGTATTTTGGATCATTCACGATTTTGGTAGAATGCCCCTGACCTAAATCTAATGAAACCCAATCAGGTTCTAAATTAATCAGGATTTTGGTATTTTGGATCAACCAGGATTTTGGTAGAATGCCCCTGATCGAAATCTAATGAAACCCAATCAGGTTCTAAATTAATCAGGATTTTGGTATTTTGGATCAATCAGGATTTTGGTAGAGTGCCCCTGATCTAAATCCAATTAAACCCAATCAGGATCTAGACAATTTTCAATTTTTTAACATACGTTGCTGACTGCACGCAGGACACAACAGCAAATGTTCAGTGCATAACTAAGCTAGTAGGAACACTTCTACAGGATATTGAGAGTGGCTTGATAAAGAACTTTGACTTTCGTATGAACAGACACAGTTAAAGGCTTGTTCTGACTGTTTTATTATAATTATTATTTTGTTTCTTATTATTTCAAATAGGAACCAACAAGCACATGCAAAGAGATGGCACAGTTGATCTACACGAAAACGTTACATTACCCAAAGTCCTGCAAAAATTTAGATGGGCAGTCATTTCTCGATTTCTTGTGCCTACGAAATCCAATTAGGATAAGAACGCAAATCAAAAAGGCGTGATCTTCAGCACGTTCTCAGGTCAGCTTGATGGACGAGAGAGACTTGAGAATAGAGCCAATTTTTAGATTCCACTGGGATGATCAAAGTTGTTCCGTCATTGTCTGTTTTATCTATATGATTGTTTAAGGAAAAATTCAAATATATAACAAAGCATTTTGTTTCGGGAAATATCAAGATTCTTGGGAAAACAAATCTGTTTCCCTCGAGGACATACTGTTCATGAAGTGGATGTCATTACATATATTCTACTCATATTGTCCCTACCCTTGTCAAATTTCCCTTTTTAGCCGCGTCCAGCAAAGCAGCATCTCCTGTAAAAAAGAATCAAAATGCATTATCTCTTATTAAAGGCACGGAGATAAATAGAGCATGTTTCTGTTGAAAGGAATCAAACTCTGTTACCTCTCAAAAGATCTGCAACATCAGTATCTAGCTCTTTGACTAGGTCCAATGGTAGCTGTCCCTCACGATTCTTCTTCTGAGGATCTGCTCCATGCTATACGAAAACAAAGTTAACTGAGCAAAGTACATAACAGTGTTTTTTGTTGCATGTTGAGTGTACGGTCACAGTTAGGATGTTTTGTTTTAGGTGCGATGCTTCATTAGTCTAATAGTCGTTTGCTCATTTACATCTCAAAGCCGTTTGTTATTTGTGGGAAAAGGAGAACAAAAATGTATAACAAAGAAAGTCATCTAGTTTCATAACCAGTCTATTACCATTGATGAAAAAAAAGTTAAAGAGCCATATGCAATTTTAGTTTTCCCAATGATAACGGGGGAGAAGCACCACATTAAAACCTAAAGCCTAGTTCACACTTGTGAAACAAGATAAGCATAAAATAAGCACAACACAAAGATAAAATAGATAGTGTGAACAGACGCGAAATAGCATAAGCATAGAATAAGCACAAGAACAGAAAAACAAAACTTTCCGTTCTTCTTGTTGCAATTTTACGCTTGTTTCATGCTTATTTTGTGGTGTGAACAAGACAGACATTGATGTAAAATAAGCATAAGGTTCTCAGCCAGTAACGCAGAGCAACTGCGCCTGCGTATTCTCTTCTTTATTTCACATTTGTTTACACTTGGTGCTGCGTTTATTGTATTTTTATGTTATGCTTGTCCTTATTTCACAAGTGTGAACTGGGCTTAACTAATCAAAGTTGATCTTTAGTTCTTTTGCTTTACGTCACAAGATGGTTATCAATATTTTTATAACCATATTTAATTTATTCATTTCAGATGGAAGATTCTGCAACAGGTTTGATGCCATTACTGATAATTGTTTGTTTACCAGCGTTACTTCTAAAGCGTGTTTTGTAAAGGTTATCATTTGCATATTTTGTATTGTAGGAATGAATATTTTTTCCGTATTGCAAATAGTTGCCATATATCAGGGTTCAAAATAACGTTCAAGCGACTATTTGTGAGTAGATGCCTTGTTTTTCTCTCTTCAGATGGTGTATAAGCGCGGTTGTGCACCTCAAAGAACAAATTCCACCAGGGGAACTCAATAAATAATCAACATATCCTAGTCTTATTTAGTTGCGATTATCTGCTTAAAATATTCAAAAGTAATGCGTGATATTAATTTGAATAAGCTAAATCCTTTCGAGCCTAGTGGCCCATGGAGCTGGCGCTTATCTCCGGTTTCTGTAATGTTAAGCGGATGAGAGTCTTTGGCTCCCCCTGGACGGGACACTAATCTATCGCAAGTTAGCTCCCAGCAGAAGCTGGTACTCATTTACCTACCCCGGAAGGATTGAAAGCTGAGTTGGTTTAGGCGGAAAAGAAAGCCACACAAATATTCAAATCTCGGCAAAGTGCCGGGATCGAACTAGGGACTATGCCGTGCTGATAATTCCTAACAAGGACGAAACAGTTCTCCACAGTTGCTCCAGCCAATTGCATGCATTGTAGAAACTATGATGAAAGCTATTGTGTACATGCGTGTAAGCTCTGAACAAATCATGGAGTTGAGTTACAGCGGGTCGTACTTTCAACAGTCTTATGCTAGTTATCTCTGTTATGAAATCAGTCAGAATGTTTGTATTTTAACTGGCAAATTTCAGATTTTTTCTTTAAGTAGCTTAATAATTTAGATGCTATCAATTGTTGGCTAATGTTTGTAAACCCAATATGTTTGTAGGCCTTTACACTATTGCAACCAGCATCATTGCCTCAAAGAATATACTGGCATTAGTGGGAATCAATGTTATAAGTTGTTAGCTGGTAGTAACTAATTAAAGGAGAGCCATTCCCTACATTGTAATACAATTTCCTACCTTCTCAAGCTTCTGAAGGCTCGTAGAACTCGAAGAATTCTCAGCACTCCTCTACTCCCTGATCCAGTTGTAACCACTAAAAGATAAAAGTTTTTGTTAAACTCTTTCTACATCAACAGTACACCAATAAAGAGTCCCGTTATAGAAACTAAACCGAACTCGCGAAAACGGATATCGATAGACCTCTTTTCATTAATGGCGACCATTTAAATATTCGTTTGACTTCATTCATATTAGCCTCGCTAGCCTCGTTTGTAAAAAGATATTCTTTTAAATTTTCTGCTTGAACACGATGCTAGAGAGGCTATTTTGAATGAAGACAAATGAAGACCAACATAAATGCCATCTATGAAAGAGATCTATCGCCAAGGTAAAAACTAAGCTTGGATATCGGGAGTCACGGGAGCGAGTCAAAGCGTGCGAAAATGGATACTCGGTTTGCCTTAATTGATATTTTAGTGAACTTTTCTTTAGATAAAAAAGAAAAAAATTTGCGAGCGTTTATATACATGTCAAGTTGTTCTACTTAGATAAATTTGTCAACTAAAGGTGTGTTCACACTAGATACGCAAATGGAACGCAGACGCAGACGCAAGCGCAAGGACATTCACACTAGCGACGCTAGTGATGCAAGCTCCACAGTCGTGTGTCTGCGTTTGCGTCATCCCGATTCACACTTGGAAATTGCGAAGCAAAAGCAAACGCAAGCGCAAGGTGTGCGCAAGAAAAAGGAAATTTTCCTTTTTCTTGCGTATGCGTCTGCGCCAAGTTACATTCACACTTGTGAACACGTTTTAAGTATTCTGACATCCGTTTAGGGAAGTGTTTTACTTTTCGAACACTATCTCCATCATCTTATGCTTTCAAGATTTTGAGATTATTTTTGCGAAATTGCAATATCAATAAATTATACTAAAAGTTGTTAAATGTTCTATCTATATTCGGAACAAACCAATCTTAAGAGGTCCATCGATAATACCTACAACAATTTCAGTGTTCGAGTTTGAACGTGTTTATCAGCAATGATGTTATAAAACAACTTTTACCAAGGTTTTCCTTTGAAACTGAGTAGTTTGCAAAACTGAACATGATTTATGCGTTTCAGCTTAAGGTCCCGGATACGGGAGATTCAAACATTTGTTGGAGCTGGAATCTTTGTATGTAAACGCAAAGAAATTTTAGCCAGGCTGAAATTAAACGACTACTATATTGAGCCCACGTACTTTTCAATCTGAATCGTGCAGCAAAGAAACTCTTGTGTGATTTCAAGTAATTCACGGAAAAAGTTTTAATCTCAGCGTGGGTCGAGTATTGCTACTTCGTCAAACTGTCAAAAGAGAAACTCAACTTTGCCCCTTTGTCAGGTTTTAGCGTGTCCCTAAAACCGTCCAAATAATTGTGCCATTATAATGCAATTAGACAGCATTAAAATACACCTTGCTCTTATGTATTAAAAATACTTTTTATTAACTAACTAACTGTCAATCCATCTTTTCACAAGAATCACGTTAGCATTAGTGGTCATCGATAGTGCCTCCCACCTCTACGACCGAGGGTCAATTGCTGGGATTTGCATATGGGCTGAGATTTGTCGATCTCAATTTGACTCCGAGGATTTTTCACCGGATTCTCCGGTTTCCTCCCTCTGTAAAGTTGACATTCAAGCCAATATCTGAGCCGTCGAGCATTTAAACATTAGCCTCTGGCTTGGAAGAATGGGAAACAACTTCCTTCGCAATTGACGTTAAAAAAAGTATTTAAAAAATAAACAAAGACATTAGGAAAACTAAAAGCTAGGGGATAACTTTTTTTGGCCAAATAAAGTGTCATAAAAAATGAAAAGTGTTCAGTGTAATCTAATACATAAGCATTGTCTTTACCCGTGTCGGCCCCTCCTTCATCACCTATCATTATAATAGAGAAACGTAAATGTTCTTACTCACGTGGTCCCAGAACCAAAGCGACTACAATGGAAAAGTCCAAGACATTCCATCCAAACTTCCAGAACATGAAAAACCCATGATACCATTTAATGAGTATTTCACATACAAATATGGTCATCAGACACTGATCCAACACTGAAAACAGATGGTTGTACGTTCTCTCCTGAGAGAAACATAATTCCAATCATAAAGAGCTGTAACCACCAGTTGTAAGGCAAGGAATGGTTAAGTTAATGGGACAACTTGGGTTAACATAAATCCGTGGATTGTAAAAATATTAGATTATAATACGATTATCATAATCCGGAAATAGATTATTATAGTTCACTGACAGGCTCAGCAAATAAAATAGAAGGATTAGATTATAATTATCAACATCATCTGGATAAATATTAACCCTTTGACTCCTGGGAGGTTTTGCGATTTTGAACAATTTTTGGTATGAAAAGAATCAATTGGCTTTCTCTAATCCATATTAGACATTGCTATGGAAAAATCCCACGTTGTGTAGTCCCCAGGGATCGTGTTTTTAGTTTATGAGGTGATGGTATTGTTGAAGTGTCTTGTCGCTGCTGTAGCAGCCGTTAAAAGTGGATTTTTGCTCATTTTCGAGCCTTTTTTGCCTCTCTTCACTACTGGATAGCATCATGAAGCTTGAAGGTAGCATTTGAGCTTACTTGCTGAAAGAAACCAGCGAGGTGTCACACTTTTTAGCGATTTTTACAGCATATTTCCACTCGGTAGGTTTCCACAGGCGCCAAAAGAACTTGGCTTTGAAGCTGCATTTTTTGGAAGTTTTGATGACTCAAGAACACTACAAGCATAAAATTTTGGCAGAACTCCATGGAGGCTCTAGACTTAGTAGAGAAAATGATTACTGTGCAAGAAGTTCTGTCTGTCGTTGTCAAACTTTTTTTGGGTATCCCAGAATGCATTTGGGTTGTGCAAATGGCAGGAAACACGTTAGGGCAAGATTGGCACAAAGAGATGGCTGTAGCTCAATCCATAAACTGACAAAATGCTAAAAAATTGCTCTATATATCAGTACTAGGTCTAAATGTTGTTGTGAAAGTTGTTTTGTTTGCTGGGAATAAAAATTTAATCAAAAAATCCAAGGTCAAACATCGTTGATTTTCCCGTTCTAAAAACGACGCAAAACGAAACTTTTTTAAAAATTTTGGACTTCAACCATTGACTTTCTGCAGAAATGACAGTTTATTCTTGCATCACTGCCTTTCCAAACTTAAAGAAACTACTAAAGTTTGATTTAAAACCAGAGTCGAAACATAGTTTTCTTGTTAAAGAAAGATTGAATTCCTTAACTCAGTACCATATCGTGCGGGCGGTTTTTGCCCTTTTAGGAGTAAAAGGGTTAAGTAACAAATAAACTAAACACAAAGATAAATATTACAACATGAGTATATTAAATCAAAACAAACACATCTTATTAAAAATTTCACGTGGCTGTTAATTATTTCCTGCTGCCAAAACAAAGTTTTTATTGTTAGTTATGATGAAACAGTTCTTATATCAAAATAATTTATGGATAAATCAGTTTTTAAACATCAACTGAAACGTTTGTAATTTTTTTTCTTTCATGGGCTTAGTTACCAAAAAATTATCATCTGTGGTATACACGAATTCACAATTATCTGCACCCTATTACAGAGGGGGCAAACTCCTGGGGCGAGCGTGGTCATTTTACTATAAACTACTTGTGTCAGAGTATTTGCTTTCTGTCGTTCAGAATACACGGTCTCTATGATAATACTGACACATCTGCCATCTGCACTAAATATCACATCACGATACTGCATTTTAGATATCAAACATTTTCATTTTATATTCCATTCCATTGTTCAAAGCTTTGGAAATAATCAAGATTTCTGATCTTAACACATATCTTATTGCTATTGATATGTATAAATTTCACAATCATTTGCTTCCTGGTGTATTTGTATCATTTTTTTAAAAACGTAGATATTGTTCATAGTTACATCAGATATTCTGCAAAACAGACATAGTTTATTATCTACCAAAAGCTAGAACAAATTATGGGAAATTCAATTTTCGATTTCAAGGTCCAAAAATTTGGAATGCACAATGGATGATGAAACCAAAAAATTATCCATGTCTTTGTTCAAGAAGAGGTTGAAACAGGGATTTATTGAAGCCTATTAATCTGGTCTGGTACATTCGAACAGGATATTTTTTATCCTGTTTTGCAAACTGTTCTGTTTGTCTGTGCACAACATAAATTTAATATACATAACTGCTTTGTTGTGTCTTTTTTGGTATTTATTATCTGAGTATCTGAATATGTTCCGTCTTCAGCTCATGTGTGCTTTTCTGTCACCGACCATATTTTATTACACGTCACCAGTAACTCTTCCTTTTTCTATTATAATCGTTAAATACATGAAACTTATAACTAAAGCAAAAAAGGGAAATAAAGTGGTTGTTGTTGTTATTTGAAGTTTTGTTGAAATATTTTTGTATGGGGAAAATATTTACACATTTTTAAATTTAATATGATTACCAATAAAAGGAAAACTTTTACTCTTTGCTTTTACAGTTTTAAACTAGTCATGAAACCTGTTCTATTAGCATTTTAAAACATTGACGTAAACTAAAAAAGAAAATTGTTTTATTTCCAAGGAATAATTTGAATAGAATTAGAATATGTAAAAAAAGTTATTGTTATAGTAAGTACCTCAGAGTTTTAAGTTTTTCAAAAAATATGTTTGTATTAAAGCCAACACAAATAGTGATTTATTATTACACAATTAAAAGAGAATCATCTTTTGAATGTTTGCTTGACACCATTATAAAATTGATATGCATATTAAATGAATATTGAGACATTGAAGCTATGTTAAGTAAAAATTGAAAAGATAAAATTGTGAAGTAAAGTGATCAAAATATTTTAGATTTGGTTCGAATTCTTTACGACCTTTTGCGAAGCCTTTTTTCCAACAATTAGACAAGATCTTGCCTTTCGGCCATAAATGCCAAACCATCTCTGAAACGTGTTAACGTTTTACGACCACCTTGTGATATCTCTGGTCGTTATTACAACCAATGACACAACATCGACTTTTTTAGTCATTCTTATATATTCTTGCTTTTCACAAACAAATCGTCAAAAATTAACGTATGAAACAGCAATAACACTTTTCGAATACAAAGGAATATTATAGATGTGGCTGCGCTCACCCCAGGTATTTGCCCCCTCAGCAATATGGCACAGATAATTGTGAACTCATGTATTTTAAAAACAAGGCGCTACAGAGGGTAATGTCCCACAGTTTACACTTCAACCTCGTTTCTACCTTTTGCAGTTTTTCGCTGAGATAGTTTACTTTGAGTTCATTCTTTATAACGACTCTGAACTGGAACCGAAACATGCTGTAATTGAACTCTGCCTTTGACAAGACTAAAATTAGCTGACCACTTTTGCTGAGAAACCCTTCCATCAGTTCTTTAGCAAGCGGATTCCTGCGCATTCGTTGTTCCTAAAAAATAAATGCGCCGTTAAATCAAGAACAATAGTTCCGGGGTATTCCGTAGTTACTCCATCGACATGTTTGAAACATAACCATTTTCCGAATCAGTGGCCATTCAAACTTCTATTCCATATTTTGTTGGTTTTGCTGGCATATATTGATGGAAAAGGCGACCTTTAAAAGCTCATCGACAGAAATATTTTGACCTGGATAATACGCTCGCTGAATGTTTTTGACAACCATTGACATAATCGGCCAAACTTTGAAAAGCTTGCCGTAATCAGGCGCTGCTTTCGGTGGTTCAGTTTTGTTGTTTGTGAAATGCAAATACTGACCCATTTCTTCCGATCTGTTTTTTGTCATTTTGCTTTCAATTTTTCGATTTTCTTTTC
>JAOTRI020134820.1:0-11143 GCA_028564885.2 Zoanthus sanctaehelenae
TGAGGACGACCGAGGAAGACATGGAAAATGCAAGTGGAGAAGGAGAGCAAGAGTGTTGGTTTGAAGAAGGAGGATGCAATGAATTGAGAGAGATGGGGAGTGGAAGTTGGACTGCTGCCAGAGTGGGGTAAATCCGGCCACCCCCGTTTATGGGGATTAACCTGGATCAAAATATGGATGATTGATTGATTGATTGATTGATCAGCAGTCTTAGACACGAAAAACGTATAGCCCAATCACTGGATGACCTTTTCGAAACTACAGTAGCTTGGTTTCAGATAATTATAGTTTTGAAAATGGCTTTAAGGAATAAATCTATTGTCTGTCTTCTTTTTTTTGTTTCAAATTATTGTGCAAGTCTTAGTTAATATGGATGATATGGGCATATGAAAAATCATGATGTGTGAGTGTGTGTTTGTTCAAAAACTTGTATAAGAACGTAACAAATGACCTTGCTTGCTTAAGAGTCCTTGTTGATTAGTAGATAGAGCGTCCACCTTGAGTTTGGAAAGGTTGTGGGTTCAAATCCTATCAATAGCCTTAGAATTTTTCTCTTAGTATTATTGGTCTGGAAAAAAAGAAGACCGACGTTTGATGGTATTTGCAAGTATGCTTGCAGAAGTGAGATTTTGATGTAAAAGTTTATAAGCTGAAAAACGAATTTATTTGTAGCAGGATCAATCCAAGATTCCAGTTAATATTAAAAGACAAGGTAAGCATAAAATGTCAATGGCGTCTTTTGTAAATGACCCTTCTTAGTCAGCAATTGGCTGTGAATCAAGTTTTTGTTTATAAAACATAGTGGAAAGAATTATTAATGTTGTCATTTTACTTTTGACATCAAGAAAACTTTTAATGATTTTCATTTACAGTCGAACCTCGATTATCCGGACTCGTCGGGACCACGTTAAATAGTCCAGATAATCGAAAACATGAATTTTAATGAGATAGAAATGTAAACAAAATGTTACAGCAATGAAACACCATTTTCTAGGGAAATTTACACAGCCTGTTCATGTAGGTATTTACAAATAGAAACTTTCAGTTCCTCAAGGTATTTATAAACGTCTAAAATGTTCAAGCATGTTTGTTTGCTTTAAAGACTTGTAGTTTGGTCGCATTGCGAGGTCCATCATTCGTCTTAGCAGTATTAACTGCACAGAGTCAGTATCGCTCTGTGATTCCATCCACGACAAGCATTTTTTGAAACATTGCGTTGGCACTTTTATCGATACAAGTTTCTCTTCCTAGCCTCATCTTCCTCATCGCACTTGCAAATTTGAAACTAGAGCACAGGATAATACGCTGTTTCGACAGTCTTTTGAAAGGATTATTGGGCTTTTTGTGACTTTGATTTTTCAAGATCACAACTAATTAATATTTACCAGAGAAAAAAGTCCGGATAATTGAATAGTCCGGATAATCGAGGTTCGACTGTAACTTTTAGAAGAGAACATAAAAATATTCAATTTTTGTTTTCAAGATGTTTGTATTTCAAAAAACATTGTTGTGAAAAATTACTGCAATCTTGCAAAAGTAGGGCTCCTGGTTAACTGAGCAAAACATTGCTATTACCAAAGAGCCAGATGAGCCAAGTTATGAGGCAAGGCAGCGGCATTATAGAAAGAAATAAGAGAAAAATAACATATATAGCCCCCGGCGGGAATCGAACCCCACATCTTCGGTTTACTAGTCGGACGTGTTAACCACTACATCACATCTTTTTTTTCTCTTATTTCTTTCTATATATCTACACACCGAACGCATTCCTCTTACGTTTATCAACATCAAATACCTATATGCGTACCAAAAATTACGGTGTTTAACTTATCAATAGAAAAAAATATCGCCCTGGGAACCCCTACAGTTACCATCTACATAACATTGTTCGACTTCGTTGCCAGCGTGGTTGGTATTTGTGGTGTAGTGGTTAACACGTTGGACTAGTAAACCGAAGATTTGGGGTTCGATTCCTGCCGAGGGCTATATATATCAGTGTTATTTTTCTCTTATTTCTTTCTATATATCCACACACCGAACTCATTCCTATTACGTTTAGCGGCATTATAGAGCCGTGCGAAAAAACTATAGAGGCACAAAAATTCTGGAGTAATCCAGATAGATGTAATGTAAGATTTTATGGCGCAATGCCAAGTTTCCTATACATATTTACTTGCTTGCTTTAAAAAAACCATATTTTATTAAGAATCTAGGTTTCACTACTTGAATGAATGCCTAATTTAATTGAATGAAACTGCTCAATTTAATAGAAGCATTGTTTTTGCCTTTAGACGGGAGTTTTTGTATATTCACATAATGTAGATAGTTTATCCATTAGCAAATTTGCCAACTGAAGTTAATTTCAGTTAAAATTAAAAAGTTAATTGGTTTGAATTTAGTCGGTCAAAAGTAATTGATTTTAAAACACATTGTATAATTATTTGTGTGTATGATTCTTATTGCAATAGCTGATCGAAGTAATCTGGGACTAAATGCTCTGAAGAAACGGCAGAGGACAAAGAAATTTCCGATGACGGCTGGCACTTGGACTGGAACAGATGGTCCTGGGGGTGTGTGCTACTAAGCTAAGGATATACATAATAGACCAAATTCTTAAATATGGCGGCCATGCAGATTAATATCAAGGCATTTTAGGACACAGTTAATTAAAAGTGTCCTAAAGTGCCTCGATCCCATGTTTGTCCCAGTCTTAATCCGCGTGGCGGCCATATTTATGTATTCGGTCAATGTATATTTATTTATCAGTTTTAATGTTTTGTAATTTACACTCTTGTATAATATTATGGAGGCTGCAATCGGTCAAATTTTAAGAATATTCTAAGAATAAATGCAAGGCTCAAATCTTACAAGGATACGATTTTGCATGTTTGAATAGAACATATTATTTTACTATTCAATTACATGTACATGTATTGCAGTTGCACTCTAATCTAAATAACAAAGCCATACATAGGGTTTTCATTTACTTTTGAATTACAAACTAAAGGGTCATACTGTATATTGTGTGTGTTTGTGGGAAATATAGTATTGAACAATAACTTTAAATGTGTTAAACAGTAGTGGAGTTTGCCCCTTATCAAACTTGATATGTTAACATTTACTGCAACAGGTAAGGGAGAATATGGTGTCAAAAATCGCAAAAAAGCTGCAACTCCAGGATCTTTACCCAAATCTGCAGTAGCCAATGGGAGACGAGTTTCGGCTCCCCCACAGTACCCAAATACAGGTCAGATGTTGTTTCTATTGTGTTTTGTTTGAGTATTTAGTTTAGATACTGAATAATATAAATTATTTAGGGATTTGTGAATAATTTATGTATTTAATTGTTGATTTCAAATATTGCAACCCATTTTTCCAAAACAAGTATTGCAATAAAATATAGCTGGTCCATGGCAACATTGCAGTAAGGAAAATTTATCCTGGACCAGCTACAGTTAGATATTTTGATATCTCAAATATTGAAATATTGTACCACCATGGTAATTTGAGGCTAGTAACTTTAAGCACAGGAAAATTGCCTTAGGACAGAATTCCTTGAGTGGACTGCATAAAAAAAAGCCTTTATTGCGTATTACTTCAAGAGACTCACGCAGATTAAAAAATCGCAGCTATGCGCTAAGTTATTAACAAACTTTAAATTGTAAAAGGAAGGAACTTGGAGCAAAAGTCATTCTTAAAGAAATTCTAAGTAAATTATTAACTGATACTTTGTTTGTTGCTTCAATCTCCTTTAACCCTTTCACTCCCAGTCAGTTATCAACACTCAACTTCTCCTTACATAACTAATACAAAATAATACAGTTGTTAATGAGAAAATGTAAATTGATCCAACAATGCGAAATGCTGAAGATTAAAAGTGAAATTCTCCCAAACTTGTTTAATGAAAAGTATGAGCTCAAGTTGGGAGAACTTAATAATTCAACTGGGAATGAAAGTGTTAATGAAAAGAAAACTTCACAGTTCTAACAGACCAACATATAGACTGGGCTCAAAATTATAAAGATTTCATGGTTGCATTTTTGCGACTGGTTGCAAGACAAATTTAAACAAAATTTGTGATTGGCCGAAATAAGGTTGGGGTAAGCTTTATCTTTGTTTTGATTGGTTCATAGATCTGTGGTTTCTACTCGAAGTTGAAGCCCAAAAAAACAATTGAAAAAGTGCTAAGGTAGCAACAACGGACGGATATTGTTTTTTATGAGCTGTATAGGAGATGTAAATTGGTCGCAAAATTTAGGACCATTGTTCAAGTTTGTGTAGCAAATGGAAAAATTAGGTCGCAAATGCGATCTTATCGTTCTCAATTTCGAGCCCTAAGTGACTTCTAAGCCTCCCTGACGATGATCACGACTTGTTCAGGAACACAAAATCTGCGAACAGTTGAAAGTTCGGGATAACCTCCGTAACATCAAAAAAGCTGGTTAACTTTAAAGCTCTCTGTTGTCAGTTTGTGGGAGAGAGATTAAAGCAAACCCTAGTACAAGCTTAATCAATTCATAGCATTTGTAGAAATTGTTTTGTTTTTTATCGCTATGAAAATGGTAACGAAAACATTGATGTGGTAATTAGAATGTCTTTCAGGCTCGCCATCTTTACGGAGCCCTACAGCAAACTCCATTGCATCATTAGTTTCAGCAGCAGATTTTGTGAAGAGAGAAAGCTACTCGGAAGGTATGGCTTATCAATTATAATCAATAGCAACGAAAGCAGTTTAACTTTTAAACAACGTGTAATAATGGGAGAATTTCCTTATTGGGGCGCTTTTATTTTTACATACAGTTTCTTCGCGTATATTAGCAGAGAGTCTGGGTAAGGATTAATGTGAGTAATTAGAAAATAGTACTCCCCCAATACACCGAAAATTTAACGGAATACTTTTGACGAAATCTGAAGTGAGGTTTTAGTTCAGCAATACTAAATGTCAAATAGTACTTGATGTGGGCGTACGTGGTTGGTGCAGTTGGTAAGATCTCTCATTTGCAGCCACAAGGTCCCCAGTGCGATCCCAGCAGTTTGCCGTGGTTCGAATATTTGTGTGGCCTTCTTTTCCACCTAAGCCAACTCAGCTTTCCATCCTTCCGGAATAGGTAAATGAGTACCAGCATCTGCTGGGAGCTAACCTGCGATGGATTAGTGTCCCATTCAAGGGGAGTCAAAGACTCCCATCCGCTTAACACTACAGAAACCGGAGATGTACAAGCGCACCTAGGCTCGTAAAAGGATTTTAGTACTTAATGTGGTAGATTGAAAATTATTTTGCTCTCAATTGTTATTTAGCTTTCAATAGTTTTAAATTTCATTTCAGGTCCAGAAGAGAAAAAGCCAGCTGTTTCTAAGGCGACAAGCGAGCAGGACTCAAGTATTCTGAACACATTAGCAACTCTAGCAACTGCAAACATAAGCCAATCTTCAGTAGTTTCAACATCAACAACACCACAGCAAACTACATCCATCGCAGCTCGATCTTCTGGGGTCGCTCCGCTTTCACTTCCAGCAAACACTTCAACAGCGCTCTCAAGCCTGACTACACCCCTCACTCCCTCAGGGAACTTTTGGGCACCTATCCCCTCTCCCTTGACTGCCCTCTCGGTCCTGTCTTCTTTAACATCGCCGGCTCAGTTATCACCACTACCAAACTTTGCTATGTCACCATTCACCGTCCCAGTAACCATATCGCCACAGGGTGTTCCAGCTTGTCAGCATTACCTACCCTTTGTCAATAGCGGAACGGTGTTAACGCAAACTACAGCAACATCTGTTACCACAGCAATAGCAGCTGCCTCAACAGCGACAGAAGCAGTGGCTGTACCGATTGCAGGAGTTACAATGACTTCCTCTGATAATGCAGCATCTGCAAGCATGTCGCAGGCATTTACCATTCCATCATTGTCAGTAACAGGTATGAGTAATCAGTGTCAAGCGACCTCACAGTATGCGTTGTTGGCTCCACACCAGGTATCTGCATCGCCGACCCTTATGTTAGATGCTGCCCAGTTCGGCATTCTGAATGCAGGTTTGTGCATTCACTGTGATGCTGGTCACTCCTTGCATGCCAAATGCACCATCGTTTGCACGGCAGTAACAATACTTCAACTTTCCTCTTTCTTTCGTTAATTTCAGTGCTTTATATTTATTTTACTGCATGTGAAGTCACAGGCCTGAGATAGAAAACTGTTTCCTTGCTATTTTGTTTGTTTTACAACTGTTTTCATCTACTCTGTGTACTCCACTCATGTTCAGTGATCAGCTTCTCTATGTATCAACACAAACATTCTTACCAATATGATTATCACAACATCATCGCTGTCATATCAACATCACTATAAATACTCTAACATCTGTGTCTTTTCGGATAAGGACGCCACATTATTTCAATATTTCATTGTTTTTTTCATAAGAACTTATAAATATAGACTTATTTAAAGATCTTTTAAAATTCTTCATAAGGTTTATAATAATATGGTTTCTTTTTAGCAGCAGGAGGAAGTCGAGTGGAACATGGGAAACCCGCTGCAGTTCAGGTTGGTTTTATTAAGATAAATCCTTTAAAGAAACCGGAAGTTCTGTTGACATTATACATTTACCTAAACAGCAGCGAAGTAAACAGCAGTGATGATGGTGATGATTTTAGTGACAATTATGATGGTGATGATGATAATGACAGTGATGATTTTAGTGACAATTATGATGGTGATAATTTTAGTGACAATGATGATGGTGATGCTTTTAGTGACAATTATGATGGTGATGATGAGAATGACTGTGATGATGGTGATGATTTTAGTGACAGTGATGATGGTGATGCTTTTAGTGACAATTATGATGATGATGATGATGATGGCTGTGATGATGGTGATGATTTTAGTGACAATTATGATGGTGTTGATGATAATGACAGTGATGATGGTGATTTTAGTGACAATTATGATGATGATGATAATGACAGTGGTGATAGTGATGATTTTATTGGCAATTATGATGGTGATGATGATAATGACAGTGGTGATTGTGATGATTTTAGTGACAATTATGATGGTGTTGATGATAATGACAGTGGTGATGATGGTGATTTTAGCGACAATTATGATGGTGATGATGATAATGACAGTGGTGATAGTGATGATTTTAGTGACAATTATGATGGTGATGATGATAATGACAGTGATGATGGTGATGATTTTATTGGCAATTATGATGGTGATGATGATAATGACAGTGGTGATGGTGATGATTTTAGTGACAATTATGATGGTGATGATGATAATGACAGTGATGATGGTGATGCTTTTAGTGACAATGATGATGGTGATGATGATAATGAGTGTAAAAGTCCACAAGGACTGATCTCCACCCTAGACCTCCAACATCTAACTCAAACGTACACACACTATTTTGTTGTTACATTATTGTATAATTTTATTTTTATATTACTATTAGTATGTTATTTTAGTTAGTGTTAATGTTATTGTCAATTTTAATGTTTTTGTAACATAGGATATACTTCTTTTATATTATTGAAATTATTAATATTAATGTTGATTTTAATATCAATATTATTTTTATTATTGTGTTGCTTTTGTTGACGTTTGCCGTGATATGTGACTAAGGCATCCCTACTACATTTAACCTTTTAGATTCAATATCTTGCTTATCCTTTGTTTCTGTTCAGGAGACGTCTCAAGATAGCACTGAAACCAAACCAGACGAGTCACTCCCGCAGGCGGCTCAAGCACCGTCAGGACAAGAATTGCTCGTCACTTTACAAGTTCCTGCCGGGCTCCAGCATGTTTTTCCCTCCCAGATCGTCTCAGGTGATCAGCCTATCACGTTACAGCAAATCCAGCTAGTGCCTCAGGTTGTCAATCAAGAACCTGCGAGCTACCTAACACCACAGGTGGTAGGACCAGTCTCCCAGGTATGTTTGACTTTGTTTGCATGTGTTTGTCTGTGTGATAGTTTACCTGTCTAACTGGTCAGAAAAGTAAATAATTATATGTAATCTCGACATCGTTGACTATGTTATTTATTAACTGAGGCAAAGCCAAAAACGTCAAGAACATAAGTGGATACTTGCTTACATTATTCCCTTATTACCATACTTAACCAAGTTTCTAATTAATATGGTTGCAGAAGCTGAAAAACTAGTGCCCATACTCCAGTTTTGTTCCTGCTATAAACTGCATTTGCACAAGAAGTTTGGTTACAAATCAAATCATTATTCTTAAAGAAATTACCATTCGAGATTTATGTTGAACCAGGAACAAAAAAACAAGCCCAAATCTTTAGCTAGTCATGCGAACTCCACCACCAATTCATTCTTGCTTTGAAATGATTTCATTTGATTTTCGCCTTCCAAATTCTGGATTTTGTTTTTCTCTTGAAAGCGTTCTTGTGCGTGTAATTGAAAAACAGTTATTGTTGTTTTACCTGTTACATGTCCTCCTCGTGCCTTGTGGGCACGTCATTATATATCAATGTTTAATCAACTTTTAATTTTTAATTACTTTTAAAGGCTATATTTTTGGATAACTAATTGAACCTTTAGTAATACTAAATTTTGAAACCTAAACAGTTTTCGCTGTTTCTATTATGTTCTTTGAGCTGTTTTAGTCTTGTCAGACAGTTTGGGACTGCTGTCGGTGTTTTGACCGAGTATTAGTGCCATTATGAAGTCTTAGTGCGATGGCGTTGAAAGTACTTTTTGTAGCTTCGGTTGAATTTTAATTCACAACAATTTTCTTTGTTTATGGTCAAAACGAGGCGAAAACCGAGAAATTCAGTCCTTTGTTGTTAAACACTGGGAACATTAAGCAGCGAGGACGGCAACGTTGGAATGCACCAAGTGGAGCACGTGCACGGAGTTGTCGCTAAAATTGGAGCGTGTAAACACCTTTTTAAGAGTTGTCGAGACTAGACTTGGAAGTAACAGCAAAAACTTTCTCTGTATTTGTTTAACTTCGTGGAGCGATAATAAATCGTTTTTCTATTCGCAAAGTGTAAAACAAGGAAACAGATCCCAAATGATCCGCATACAGAAATAAAGAGTTAATCGGCCAAAAAGGTGATTTTTCGGAGCCGTTGTCCTTCACGTTCCCGTCCTCGTTGCTCAAGTTCCCTAATGACAGCGCAGAACTTCTTACTGCTTCTACGTCGTAGCTACCAGTCCCCTGCCACTCGGTCAAAATTTAAATTCCAAATTTCTTTTGATTAAAAACATACTTAAGTGCGAAGTGTTTCTCGGGAATTTTAATTTATAGGTTCTTAGATGACAATTGTCTTCATCTAATGGAGGTATCAATGTTTAGAGGGATAGGGGAGCGAGGATGGGAGCTATGGGGGGGGGGCATTTAAATTTTCATTAAATTTTTTGGTCAAATTCCCGACTCTGGGGACTGAAAAGTAGATCAATATTAGTCATATTCCCTAGTCTGGGGGCAAAGAAGTAGATCAAATGTCATCAAATACCCCTATCCTGTCGTAAATCGATAATGGCGTAATCTGGCCGAGCACATGTTGTTAGTAGAGCCTAGCCCTCCTAGCGATTGCCAAATTCAAATAGCCCAAGTCTCGGACGCGGTCAAAATCAAATTTTCTCATAGTGGGGCGAAATTCATGGTCCAATTCCCCAGAGTGGGGAAATCAGAAGTGGTCAAATGCCCTACATATGCTCGATGCCCCTCCTTCCTTCCCCCTCCCTGTCCGTCTAAACATTGATACCCGCATAAAAAATTTAAAAAAAAAACAGTATAGGGACTTTAACCAAAAATCTACGCGCTGTGTTGGGTCATTAAACTGTGGATTATTGTGCTGGCAAACTAAAGATAAAAAATATCTCTTGCATTTTAAAGCTGTTTGATAAAACCAAAATGAACACTAATCTACAAATTCCTAGTTTAGTGGTTGGTGTCAACTTATTTACTACCAGCCAAAAATGTTTTCTGATTGACAAAACGTGGAAAATTTGAGATGTTATCCTTGAAAAAGATCAGAAGGCACTTGCCGAAACTGAATTTCTACTAGTTTGTGGCAAGTTTGCTACCATTAGCGTGAAGCCCTAAGCTAAGTCCTTTCGAGCCTAATGCCGGCCCATGGAGCCGGCGCTTATCTCCGGTTTTTGTAGTTTTAAGCGGATGAGAGTCATTGACTCCCGTTGGCGGGACACTAATCCACCCCAGGTTAGCTCCCAGCAAACGCTGGTACTCATTTACCTACCCCGGGAGGATGGAAAGCTGAGTTGGCTGAGAAAGGAAGGTCACACAAATATTCGAATTTTCGGCAAAATGCCGGGATCGAACTGGGGACCTTGTGGCTGGAAAGCATAGATCTTACTAACTGTGCCAACCACGTCCGCCGAGCGTGGAGCTCAAGGCACAAGAAACATTTCGGGATGTTGAAAAAACATCTTGTACACCGGACAATAAGAAGCCAGGTTTTTGGAAACTATTTATATACCTATATTTTAATTTCAAGGTTCAATCTGGGACATCTGTAGTCCAGGCGTCGCCGCCTCAGCTCAGTGTTCAAACTGCTGTTGTTCCACAGTCAGCGAGCAGCCAAGACAGTGGTACGCAAACTCAGTGTCTCTCAGTAAATCCCACAAGAACGTCACCTTCTCCCTCATCAACAAAAACTCCTAACCGTGATCAACTAGCAACAACTCAGGCGTCCCAGAATAACCTTTTATCAACCCAAGGCCAAAGTTCGATGCTGCTTCAAAGTCAATGTCCAAGTCCGGTGCTAGTTCAAGGTCAAAGTCAAGTTGTATTGCAAGGTCAAGGCCAAGTCATCACCGGACAGCTAGCACAGCAACCTTTGCAGCAGGTAGTAGTGGGTAAGTTTGTTTTATAGGAGAAATAAAAATGTGGGAAACGAGAAGGGGTGAGAAGGAAGGGACATTATAAAAACTTTCCCCGCATGAAGGGCTAGAGTTTCTGCTAAAACGTTGAATTTTTTGAATAAACGCCGCAATAAGCAAGTCATTTTTGACGAATTTTACTTCCTTCAAACCTAGTTGATGGGAATGCGTTCGGTGTGTAGATATATAGAGAAAGAATTAAGAGAAAAATATCAAATATAAGCCCTTGGCGGGATTCGAACCCCACATCTTAGGTTACTAGTCCGA
>JAOTRI020134831.1:0-11143 GCA_028564885.2 Zoanthus sanctaehelenae
AAATCTAGACCGCGGTCAAGATCGATTTTAGCCAATCAAATTCTTGAATTTGTTTGTTTCCAGTCCTTTTGAGACATAGCCATATAATAAGGCGGGATATTTGTACTCGCCCCAGACTTTTTCATGGTGTTATTTGGACATTTATTTTTGCAGTTGGATAATAAAACACATATTTTAAAGATTCATGTACAATACCAAGAGGTGAAAAAATGCTATATTTTAGTCTAAACGCAAATTCAAGAAAAGCGTAACACTTAATATCTGATTTTCAGCATTACCGTATACTGTAGTATAAAATACCGCGAAATACCTTGTACCCCTAAACCGTATAGCCGGCCCAGTTCAATGCCTTGATTTTTAGTTTTGATTTCAAATTATTTTAAATCGCTCGCAGAAATTAGAACAGTTTGAGACTGTTTTGCGTCGCAGCTGTCGGTATTTCAGAAACGTTTGAAACACCATTCATAATGTGTTTATAAAGGTGCTCAGGATACTATAGCGGGTAAATAAACCCAAAAGTGATTTATATATATATATACCAAAACTATAAACTGTTATAAATATGCCCATTAACATGAAACTTTAAATTCAAATCTTGCAATTTGATTAATTTTAGCCTGTGGCAATATAAGAATTGAAACAGGCTTTTTGAACAAAAAATATGGAACAGTAATTATAAAAGTTTAAGACAAAAAACTTTAAATTTGATTCATTGTTTGTTACTACGGTACTGTTTCGTATGGTGCCATACACTCAGTTATCGGGTAACTTGCAGCACCATACGAAACAGGCCCGTAGTAATAAACAATGAATCAAATTCCAAGTTTTTTGTCTTAGATTTTTATAGATTTCGCTCCTTCTAGTCGAGCGCTATGAAAAATTATTCGTATTAACAACAATAGTAGAACAGCAATTATATATCGTGTTTACAAAACTCTTCTTTATACTTGACTGGCCATAGAAAACATATGCCGAACTTACCGTGTGGTCGAAAGTTATAGCGGATAAATAAGAGATACATTAAATGTTTTTTTTAATTGACTAATAATTATTTGAAACCGGCCGGTTCAATGGAGTTTGTCTTTAAGAAAATGTCAAATTATTAATAGCTAACGTCAATTCATTGAAGTGTGAATTGAGCGAGTTCTTTTCTTGGGACTTAAACGCGAAAGGTAAAGAAGAAACAGGGACTGAGAAAGAAGTAATAAAAAGAAGGAAAAACAATTAAAATAAGGTATTGTGAATTGACGATACAGTTATGCTATGTAAACATACACTTTTTTTATAAGAACATCGAATTTTTGGACTGATGCTGAACGTTTGTAAATATTTTCGGTCTATCAGCCTCAAATGTTCTTTAAAATGTTCTTAAAACATCTTAACTGATTTTAGATTAATATATAAATAATACATGTCCGTATGTGGTACGTTTCTGCATTGCTTTGTACATGTACTTTGTACTGACTTTCTTGCCAGTTTGTCTCAAAAACTATACCTGGAACTGCAATTTTGTAAATGAAAAACCTGTGATGTAAAATTGTTATCCGCAAACTTTAGTCAAGAAGCCCAAACAAATTTTTCAATAACACTGTATGAATTATTTCATAAATAAATGTTCTTTACCTTTGTCTCAGCCTCAGCATGTTCTTAACATGTTCTTAAATTTTTGGCGATTTTCAGCCTCATGTTCTTACAAAAAAGGTTCTTCTAAAAAGGAGTGTGAACATACATAGAGGACAATAGTTGTTCAGACAGTGTTGTGTTTTGTAAGCGTGAAATTAAACCCAATAAAATTGTATAAATAAATAAATAAATATTACACGGTGGCGCGAACATATGAAGTTGATCTTCGAATCGGGTAAAAATATTTTTCCAGTGGGCGCAGCGACTACGAGTGAAATTTTTTTCGACGAGAAGATGAAACTCGTATGTTCAAGCAAACGTGTAATTGTCTTTTTATTACATAGATACGAGTGTTTTGAAAATAGAAAAAAGATAAACGAAATAGACGGGAAAAACAAAGGAATGACGTCAACGATATCTTCACTGCATGCATAGGATATGGCTAAAATCCCCCTCGTATCCCGGATGTAGTTTTATTTGCATGAAATCTACGAGAGGAGTATGTTCCCGTAAAACACTCAAATCTATGTAATAAATACGCTGTTATATATTTTCAGCCAAGGATGAAAGTCAAAAGAAACAATGATATCATTTTAGCTTTTAAAAAAAGAGCACAACTCAATGCTAATTTTTAAATGTACATATAATGAAACTAAAATGTCTTAATTACGAAAAAAGATTCATGTTTTGGTATAATTGGTTTTTGAGGCGTTAACTGACAATGAAGTCACTTCTGGCCCTTGCGATTGGTTGCCTGTTATCTTCACTGTCGATGAGTAACGTAGTGCCACTCGAGGAGAATCAACAAGATGCCGGCGACGAAGAGCATTGGTCGTCTCATTACGGAAACAACGAGACCGGTTTTGAACCAACGAACTGCAAAATATCAGTAAGTAGAACAAAAAATTATGTCTCTTCTTGTTTTAATTCATTTAATCGCTTTCTGATAAACTTTTTTTTCTAAGAATATCTTATCTTTTGGCCGAGGTTAAATGCTTTTTTTTAAAAAAATGTTCTTAATATATTCATACTTATTTGGAATACGCGCTTTTTAGGCTTGGAACAATTTGCTTTAGTTTAAGAAACAGAATGTAGTCACTTGCTGCTGTCAACACACTGCATGTGTGAACATCCAAGAGAATGGCAAGCTTCAATGTCTGATATACTGAAAATTGTTCTCGTAAAATTTTCATTTTTTTAATCTAATTGCACTTAGTGTTGTACTATTTTATAGCTTGTTTTGGGTTGGAATTTTGGAATTAAAATAATTTTTTTTGATAGGTAAAACCATAGTTAACCTCCATTAACTATGGTAAAACTGAACAATATCTTGTAGGTATCAGAAAGATTAACTTATGTAGAAATTACTGTTAGAGTTTGGACTTTATCCAGGATTAACTTAATCGAAGTTTTGTGAAACCGGGCCCTCACGGCCACTCCATACTCTTCGGTATGTTCTTAGCAATGCATGCATGTGTTCTTTCAACTTGGCCGATTTTCATCCTTATGCTGATACATTGTGTTTTTTGACAAGACTGGCTTCAGCTACTCTTGGTTTGTGCCAGTCACACTCGCCACGTGTAACTGGATTATTTCAGTAGACCATGCATTGAAAAGATTATTACATGTTTGTATTTTTTAAGATATATTCCTCAAGGCCAAAAGCAAGAGACGCACCATTTCATTTTTAAAGGTTGTGAGTATATTTAGGAAGACCATTTTCTCAGTTAACCCATGAACATCTGGTGTACAATAAAAAGAGAAAAGTCCTTCTAAGAGAGCGTTTATAAAGACCGAGGCATAAATAAACATTAACGCGCAGAACGCGTGCGGACAAATATCTTGCTTGTTCGCCTGCGTGAAACAACAATAGACCATTTTACAGTTCCTGAAAGATAACAAGGCTTCTACATGAAACTGAGGCTTAGGGTGATCTGACAAAGTTAGAGAAGTGGAAACAATTATAAGAAAGAATTTCCACTTCTCTAACTGTGTCAGGTTACCCTAAGCCTCAGTTTCATGTAAAAGCTTGGTTACCTTTCAGGAACTGTAAAATGGTCTTTTGCCGGCATACATGGATTGAATATATTAGCCCACCGTCATAATTCAGATGGTCCGCCCCCAGTGAACTGGTGTTTCGAGATTAAGGATTTAGTATGTGTGTTGTTGAACTGAACTTTAAATTCTCACGAATTGCAGACAGCCAATCATATTCATAGCCAATCATATTCACAGCCAATCATATTGAAAATGTGTATAAAAGCATTCAAGATTTAATTCATAGAAAAGGTTCTGGTAAAAAAAGTAATGGAAAAGTCCTTGAAAATCATTTCCGCCTGGTTAGCCCAGTTGGTAAGGCGCCAGTTTGTTTTGCGGGAGGTCTCGGGTTCGATTCCCGGCCGGACCACCACTCAGGGTCTTAAAATAATTGAGGAGAAAGTGCTACCTTTGCTCTAACATCTGCAAATGGTTAAACTGTCGCGTCTTCTCGGATAAGGACGTTAAACCGTAGGCACAGTCTCTCGATCTCTCTGTCGAGGGACTTAAAAGAACCCACACACTTCTCGTATAGAGCAGGGTGGTGATCTCGGTGTTGTGGTTTGTCTCTTCAACTGAGAGCACTTCTTATCAGGATGGCGATAACTTGTAAACCGCTCGGCGAACTTTCTAAGACCCTCAATGTTAAAAACCTGTATATATTTGTAAAGCGCTGAGAGCTTTATAGGATAAGCGCAATATAAATACTGCATATTGTTATTATTATTATTGAATAGCGCAACCGTGATATATTGTTTACTTTTTTTTTCAGATTCCTGAGAAACATCGTAATTTCTTCCCCTTGTACACCTGTGACCTGAACGCCATATGTTACAAGGATAACACCGCAGCATTTGTTAACTTGCTGTCGAGAAGATGCTGCCTTCAATGCAACTGCCACTTTTACCACTGCATTTGGGACAAGAAAAACCCTCCTTGTTTAAAACGTTATTATTTATGTGTGAAGGCGTGCAACGGAATGCACCCACAATGTGAATTGTAGTGGCACGAGCTGAAAGCCGCTTAGCGTCGAACTCGCCCTGAAAGGAGTAATGATTCTACCTTTTATGTCTGTTAGTTGTGAAAGAAAAATATTTAGCTGGGGTTTTATTTCAATGTAATACAACTTTATGTTTAATGAGAAGAACTTTGCATAATTGTAAAAACTTATAAAACGATCTCTGGATAAAAATTTAAAAGTTGAGCTTTAGGCTGTCATGCTACGACCGTTTCTCAAACTAAATAAAATATGCAAAAACAGTGGATATATATTAAAAAAAACTATGTACAATAAAACAAAAAGGATAAAAGGATAAAAGGTAAGAACACAATGGGAATGCTAATAAGGGTTAATTATTAAAAAGTATAAAATATTGTCTTGGTTAAGGCCGAGAATTGTTGTCTGCATCTTTTGTTAATGCAGTATGCCACAATTCAAGTATTTTTTTTTGTTCTGTAATCTTTTTATTTATTTAAGACGCATTTTCCAAATCAATAGCGTGATTGTGTGTCTAGGCATCGTTTGCAATGTTGCTTCTTGGAGCAGTTAGCAAAATTTTTAACGTTCCTGATATGTTCTTATTTCCTGAGCTTTGCCGTTGCGAATTGTAATAAATTTGAGTTTTGAAAGAAAAAGCAAACGGTGGTTACAAACATAATCAATAGACAACTTTTTTTGTAAAACTTGACGTTTTAAGTTTTATAATATAATGTTTTACAACAAAAGTTATCTTGATTATGTTTGTAACCGCCGCTTGCTTTCTTTTTCTTTTAAAACTAAAATGACCGAAGAACAAGAATATTTATGATGTTACCTTTGAGTTTTGAAAGTTTTTTTTTCATTTTTGTTGTGATTTTGTTATAAGTCCGCAAAGTCCGGAGTATAGGGCAGTGAAATTAAATTTTTGCGTTCAACGTTACGCAGGCGGAAAAATATCGATTTTGTGGTTGATCCCTATTGACGCCATCTTGGATTTCTCCGAGGGGGTCTGGGTGTGGGTCGTTTCAACCAATACGACATGTAAGCTTCCCATGAAATTACACAACAGTTTATTATTTGACTTCTTGTTTGTGTTAACTGTTTTTATACAGAACTAAGTTCAATCTCTTTAAACTATCGAACGCACTTCACTAATCTATGATTACTGCTAGTTTACATGTAATGTATAGTCAGGGAGCTGGGGTTTGGAAAAATTGTCCCGATCAACCCAATTCACAACAAAGGTTTGATAGCGGATTCTGTTAGAACAAAAACTCCTCATTAACGCTAGGTATGTTACATTGAAAAGTGGTGTACGTTTTGAGTTAAGGGTATCATTTCCATTTCCCCACTCTGTTATGACGTCATAAGAGTAGTTAAGTTATGCAATGTCATTTTGTCTTCAAATGAAGGGCATTGCTAAAAAAATCTCGATTTTGTTCATTCTGTTAAATTGTGTGAGTCTTTATATAGCCAATTTGGTGCGTAGTTTACGGGCTATTTCTTAAGTGTTGTTATCAAGCGTTACCGGAACTACACATACGAGATCATAAATTTTAAAAAAGCTATCACCTCCGTTTTTCACTTATTGAGACTCGGACAAAAATGTGTTGTAGTCCTATAATAACTTCCAATTGAAATAAATGTTTCGGGATCTAGACATTAAAACCTAACATATGGAATCAATGTGTAGTACGTAATGAGAATGAAAGTAAGTTTTCCTACAGCCAAATCTTTCTGCCATTCTGGATAATAAGGCGGGATATTCTCGGATAAGGACCCACACATTTCTCGTAAAGAGCAGGATAATGATCCCGGTGTTGTGGTCTGTCTCTTCAACTGAGGGCACTTCTTATCGGCTGCCAATTTGCACCAATACATGTGAGCCGCTCAGCGAACTTTCTAAGACCTTAAAACTGTTGAAAGTTGTACATATTTGTAAAGTGTTTAGAACTCTAAGGATAAGCGCTAAATAAATTTGATTATTGTTATGTTCACGATTTTTGACCACCAATGCATTGCATTCACTGCACCAAGCCACTTTGAATCTGACTTTGTTGATCACAACTTGTGTAGATATTCGTTTATACAATTTATAGAATTTTATGAAGGGGTGATTTTGTTTACTTAGGAAGGTGCTTAAATTGTATAGGTTTTAATTTTTTAGAAGTATAGGATAATTTTAAGGGTGCAGATAATGACTAAAACAAACCCGAAAAAATATTAAAAACACTTTAGAAAACATTGTAATCCGAGAGATATTGAAATAATCGAGTCCCATAGATTTTGGAATATCCCATAAAAAGAACCTTTACTCGTTAGATAAATTTCTCTGAGCTAAAAACGAGAGCGGTTTCAAAAAAGCAATCAAAATTTGTCGATCTAGATTTAATAGAGCCATAAATAGATGCACCAAGAAAGTAAATGTTGTATCTCAGTCAGAACCAGGTTCTTTCGATGTTCTGTACATTACACTAATTTACAGAGAAAATAGTATACCTCCCACAAATGATTGTCACAAAGCCCCACACATCTTAAGTAGAGTCTCCGAATATCTATGAAAATGTTTTATGTAGCAACTTCACTAGCACTTATAAATTAAATAAGCAACACAAAATAAAATACACTAAGTCTCACGGTGTTTCATATTATGCCTAGTCTGTATGCGTAGCAAGCGTTTCCCTTGATTTTTGGAGAGACTTTCTACTTTTGCGCGGCCAAACATCTCGCCAAAACTCAACGGAAACGCTTGAGACGTAGGCTATGCAATACCTTGATCCTATAATATTTTTTCTTTAATTTGAGCAGCTAGAAATTAGAACAGAATTAAGAGCAATTTGCATGAGGATCAAACGGCACCAAAAAATTGTAACTGACAGCCATCAGACTCGGAGAAATTTCCTGATTCTTCCAAAAGAAAAGCGTGCATGCATTCAACGTCATTTTGATTACTAAAGAAGAACAAGAAGACAATTAATAACCATACAGATGATTAACAGTAAAATTCTCTCTAACTTGTTCAATAGAAAGTATAGGAACAAGTTGGGAGAATTTAACAATAAAAGTAGGATTGAAAGGGTTCATAACCGTACAGATGATTAACAGTAAAATTCAACCTTAATTAGTTTTTAATTTTTTTTATTTCTGTAAGTGGTTTGAAAATTACGTTGTTCATTCATGTATACAGTAGTGTCGCAACCTTACTTGTTCAGCAGTTGCAACTGATCGTGCAAGCGACTTTTATATTACATGAATGTACGTGTATCACTTTTAACAATTTATAATAGATAAAATGAATAAATAGTAAACAGTGTTTCTATGTTTTAACTGTGCACATTGCGAAAGTATATAAGTTGAACTTATTCTTAAATTATTCACTTGATAAAGTAATGTTTTTTTTTAAAAAAAACGGACTTTACATTCAAAAGTTAACTGAAAATTGACGGTACTCGGAAGAAAATCAGAGTCGGCGGCAGCAAATTTTGATTGGAGGGGGAATGGGGCAAGATTTCGGGGATCGATACCGTCCGACTGGGAGCGCCGCAGGCGCGCGAAAGTTACGGGGCTCCGGGAGCATACTCCGTACTCCCCCGGTAAATTTTGAATTTTTAATCGCTTCGAGACGCTAATTCCTGACGATATTTGTACATTTTGGTACAAGGATCATATTCGTAAATAACTAAGGCCTTCAACATGATTTTGGGGAGGGGGAGGGACAACGCCCTTCCTGCACCCCCATGCCGTCGCCACTCAAGGTACAATACTTCGTTAATAACTTTGACGTATTTTTTTTTCAGAATTCTCAGTCAGTAATTTATAAGCAAATGGATTATGCATTAACTATATATACTATTTGAATCTTAGGAGTAACAATTTTTCAAGTAAAACTGAAATAAAATCATTTTTTGATTCGTCATTAAACAGAATGACACAGAAAAGACACAATTTTCAACAAGAAAACGCATACACTGTATCAAATTGAACAAAATTATACACTCAATCAACCAGTTCCTTAAGGCTTAATGTTAGTTTAAAAGAGGCTCCGATGAGCCTCCGAAATTAATTGATATTTTTCCACAAGCAATAATGCTGGACTCAATTTATTTCGAATTATAATACAAATAGGACTCTGCTCATTCTCTGATTGGTTTATTGTTTCTATTGTTTTATCATAGAAATAAAATACGAGTCTGCACGCTCTGTAACCACGCGCGCGTTCACGAACGGCAGAGACGAGTCAAAACAAATAAAGCCACACTGCGGTTTCATTGAGAGTTAAAACAATGCTATACACAGCCAATCAGAGCGCGCGTATATCAGCTCTATTTTACAAACGTTAAACAGCAAAAACATATTTTATTGTATTTCGCTACTCGAGGAGTGTACTGTAAGCTGTGCATTAGACTGTGACCATAACACTCCCGACATTTGAGAACACTTGAGAAAAATACTCGCCTGCGTAGAAATCAGCCTTAAGTTTGTGGAACTTCATTTCATAATACGTGCATGCAATAATGAATAAAAAGACGACACAAAACGGCTATAACACTTTTTCTTCCTCAACATGAGGTATGAACACTTATCCGAGCAATTTTAGGTTAATTTTATGTGTAAAAGCATTTCTAAAACACAAAATTCATGGAGACCTATAATAATCGAGATAGGGAGACAAGGCTAAGCTGAGTTTTTCTTACGAAATCCGGCTTTCCGGATGAAATCTGTCACAAAGTTTCTCGTGATTACATGGAAAATTTTCAATTTCGCCGAGACCTTCGTAACAACCTTCCGGGATTGCGGCAAACCGGACTGTCAAATAATTGCACAACCGGGATGCCGGGCCCGGACTGATAGTTATTTCTGGGATCAGTAATAATGAATACGGATAAAAGTGGTTTTTTAATAATTCCGCTGGTGTGGGTAAGATAATTTATGCTAACGTCAATATTCTTTTTAATTGATCGTTATGTCATGAATGTGCGGCCATGGAGGAAATGCTACCGAAATGGTTCTTTTCGCTGTTATCAATGATCACACACTTGGCCCATACACCATTATCATCTACAGCTTCTGAGCAATCTAAAATATAGTAGTTTGTAAACACTTTCACAAATTTCAATTTCAAATTTTTATCTTCTGAACTTCACTCGAAAAGTATTAAGTGACATTTTGGATTAAAAACATATTCCTTGTTTAGCTAAGAGCCAACCAGAAATGTAAACAAAACAATATGATAATCTGCTTCTACCATTTTTAAAAAAAAGACCAGTTATATCCGTGGTGAAGTCGTCATAGCAGTCAAGTTGTTTCTCCATTCATTGGCTGTTTTTTACTTGCGACGGATAGATAATCCGTCCAGACGAATTATCCGTCTGCTATTCTACGTCTCCGATATAAATACGGTATAAACTACGACCAGTACTGAAAGTGCGTCTGATAGTTTGTCCCGTATTTATGCTAGACGCATAAACTCACAAAACGACGAAGTTAGTCGAAAAGGCGTGGGTTCGAGTCAAACTTAGCAATCTTGGCGGCGGTCTTTTTTGAAATTAGTGACACTAGCACAGATCGCAAAACATTTTCTCGAAAGCGAAAAAATTAGGAGACTTCATATCATCTGCAAACAAATTAAACGAAGATGACAAGATGTGGTCAGAAGCGTTTCCTGGAGGAGCTTAACTATGAAACCGAAGCTGCTCAAGTCACAGCTGTGGCTTGTCTTTTCTTTTTTTTCTTCTAAATTTCTGAGTAAAACCACTGGATATATGTAAAGCAGGGTACAAAAGATTGCCGTGACAACGAATTATTTGTCTTGTGCCCGTATTTATACACACAGACGGATTATCCGTCAAGACGAAGAATCTAAGATTATACGTTTTCACACACATCGGAGATAATTCGTTTTTGTGCCCGTATTTATACCAAGACGAATTATCAGACGCGCTAAATATGCTTGCCCACAGTATAAAAACAGCCATTGGTGTAAACTTTTTGCAATACCGTCATACTGTAAACAAAAGTGATACTCTGTAACTTTGTAATCGTGCCTGGCTGGCTCATATATCATGATACCGCACTGAAGGTTTTATTTCAGCCCGTTCAACCGCCTGCTAGCCGTTTCATATATCAGGTAATCAAGGCTAGACTATATATTGTGGGATCAATCTAAAATGCCTCACATTTACATAAGTGGAAAAGTAGAAACCAACCATTGACCAGGCCCGTAGCCAGGGAGTTTTTGGTGGTTCGGGCGAACCCCCGTTTTTCGTCGAACTCCCCTTTTGCCAGGGAACCGCCTTAGCAAAACTCAAACATTTACGTTTTTTTGGAAAGATAAAGTTTTCTGTCTTATTTTAAACATTGTGTAAGAAGTAGTAAAGTATAGATGAACATACTGTTTATAAACAACATCCAGATGCTTTTAAATTATGCAAGTGCTCTGGCTTCGAGGTTTCGCCCCTTAACCCCACCGTGGCCCGTAGGCGGGCCGCAGGCCCCCCCTCCCCG
>JAOTRI020134841.1:0-11143 GCA_028564885.2 Zoanthus sanctaehelenae
GATCTATCCGAATATTACAACAAAATTAGTGATTTCACAAATAAACGTTTTGTGACGTCATGACTTCGGTACTCTATTATTGTTATAAATAGTGGTCATCAGTCGTGCCTCCCACCTCTACGAACCGGGATCGATTCCTGGGCTCCGCATGTGGGCTGAGATTTGCCGGATCTCAATCTTACTCCAAGGGTTTTCCTCCGGGTACTCCAGTTTTCCTCCCTTAGCAAATTCAACTTTCACGCCAAGATCAGTGCCGTCGAGCGATTAAACATTAGCATCTGGCTAGAAAGATTGGGCAACCACTTCCTTCACAATTGACGTTAATAAAGTATTATTATTATAATTCTGAATTGTTCTTGTAGTTTGCAGAGTTTACAGAATCATGCAGGTACTTTATGCGGAAATGTGTATTACTTAAATATAAAATGAAGCAGAAATAATTCACCCTTCTCTTACACTGATGGTTTGGTTGTCGCAGTTTCTAAAATCTCTGTTTTCAAATCATAAGGATCTCGGAGTTGAACCATTTCTATTGACTTTAATATTAATATTTCTAAAATCTTTTTCCGGCGTTTACGCTGCTCAATAAAAGATAACAATTAGTATACCGGCGTTGCAAGTTAACTTGTGATGGATTAGTGTTAAGTCTACAGAGAGAAAAAGACTTCGCCAATAAGTCACTACTAGGCTTGGAAAACCATTCAGCTTTTCAGTACAAAGAAAGGAATTGTCTTTTTATTAGCCAGTTTCTCTATCAAACGAGTTTTAAGGACTCGTATATAGAACAGTTTACTGCTTTACTTCACATGTTTTTAGTAAAGGGGCCTTGTGCAATATGTGAAAAATATTATGCATACAGTTGAAAGAAAACATAATATATAGAGGATATTACACGGTAGCGCGAAGATATGAATTTTATTTTCGAGTGGCAAAACAATATTTTACGAACGAGCCAAGCGTGGGTCTTAATCCCCGAAGGCCTACAGTTTAAAGTCCTTATCCGAGAACAAGTGAAAGTCAAACCATTATTTTGCAAATGTTATAGCAAATGCAGCATTTTGTCCTCAGTTATTTTAAGACCCTGAGTATTGGTCCGGTCAGAGATCGAACCCCGAGCCTCTCTCACGATAGACTGGTTTCTTACCAACTATAAGCTAACCATGATGGTGATTATGATTGTGATTATGGTGGTAATGGTAGTGATGGTGGTAAAGATGATGATGATGATGATGATGATGATGATGGTGGTGGTGGTGGTGGTGGTGATGATGATGGTGATGATGGTGGTGATGATGATGATGATGATGGTGGTGGTGGTGATGGTGGTGATGGTGATGATGGTGGTGATGATGATGATGATGGTGGTGGTGGTGATGGTGATGATGGTGGTGGTGGTAAAGTTAATGATGATGATGATGATGATGATGATGATGATGATTATAATAATAATTTGTTATCTAGTTTTTTTGTAAAGTGTTTGAGACAACATTTTATTTATATATATTTAAATTCTAGAATCTCGAATCGTCTTTCTTTCTTTCTTTCTTTCTTTCTTTCTTTCGAGATATGACTTAATTGATTCAAAATCTGATGTTATTGCAACTCATTCGAGTTAATAGCCGACCAACGGGGTCTCCCAAGGGAGTTTTCACATTATCTTGCTTCCTAACTGCTAATCCCGCCGTATTTTCAAGTAAAGTTACTTGAACAAAGAATGATTAGCTGAACATAAAACCTCGACTTGCATTATTTATCCGCGAAAGGTTTAATTCTTTTTTTTTTCATCTTGTTTTCAGAAGCAAGAGCTCATCAAATCCTTGTCTGCTTGGCTCACTCAATACATATAATTACAAGCATTGATGGTGACAACTTTTCTTCATGATAAGGACGAAATGATTGCATGGTAACAATATACAACTCGCAAGATTTGCTGGTAATTTCATTGCAGATCTTTTATCTCATGATCACTTACAGTTTTTTCGATAAGCTGTGTTCAATGTTTTTAGATTTTTGTATTCGTATTCAAGAGTCCGGTTTCGCCAAAAATATATGTGTGTCTTTATAATGGGCTTGTTTGTCTTGCACACTCGCTAAACGCAAAGTCTTTCGTTGTACGTATCAGAAGGTAAATCCATTTGATCTGGTTTTCAACCGAATATACACACTAAAAGTGCGATCACCATCTTTACATGCAAAAGTCTTTAAAACCTAGTAATATTTATTTGCAAGTGTTCATGTTCAAATAATATGTTGATTAGTACTAGCGTTATATTTACTACTACATTTTATAACTAGCTACAACCCTAGAAAGTAACTACAATATCGACATTTTGTTCTTAATATCGATAACCTATCAGTGATGATGAATATTTTCATTCATCCAGTTGACTCTATTAGTAAAAAAAAAATAAATCTCTAACTGAAACTGAGACGATCGAGGCTGTTTGGGAAAGAATTGAGAGCCCTTCACTTAACAAGAAAGGAGGTTTACGGTTTGTGCAGTCGCACACGTGGGACCGTGCGCTACTGGACGTCCCGGGTCAGCTATCACATGACACGTTGTGTCACAAGCTGACTCGGCAGAATCCTGACGAAGGCTGTGTGATACGGCCGAAAGGTTGATCGTCTCAGTTTCAGTTCGAGATTTATTATTATTATTTTTACTTATAACCTCTCAGTGTACTAGAATGACGTTAGTGTACATCAAGGGTATATACAACATTAGAAATGATTGATGTTATTTATTTGATCAGTTTCATTGTAACTTCTGATAAAATCCCATCAAAGGCATCTTATATTTTGTCAGACTGTTCCGTTGAAACAAGATATTTTAAAAAGGAATTAGCTGGTCTAACTTTTGAAATATGCACTTGATGAAACCCTATAAAGTGACCGTTCATTTTGTTTGGCTTGAAGAGTAGAAATGATTGGTGTCATTCATTTTAACTTTTCAACCAGTTGACGAAACCCTATAAAGCTACCATTCATTTTGTTTGTCTTCAAGAGTTAAAATCATTAGTGTTATTAATTCTAATTTTTAAGCCAGTTGATGAAACCCTATAAAGTGACCATTCATTTTGTTTGTCTTGAACAGTAGAAATGATTGGTGTTATTCATTTTAACTTTTGAACCAGCTGGCTAAACCCAATAACGTGACCATTCATTCGGTTTGTCTTGAGGAGTAGAAATGATTGGTGTTATTCATTCTCACTTTTGAACCAGCTGGCTAAACCCGAAAAAGAGACCATTCATTGGGTTTGTCTTGAGGATTAGAAATGATTGGTGTTATTCATTCTCACTTTTGAACCAGCTGGCTAAACCCAATAACGTGACCATTAATTTTGTTTGTCTTGAAGAATATAAATGAGTTGGTGTTGTGAAACTCTATGAAGTGACAACTCATTTTGTTCAAGAAATAGCTGAAATTTTATAACGTGGCCATTCATTTTGCTTCCCTACAAATTTATATTTAAATTAATGTAATTTTGTTTAAAACTAAAGCAAAAAATAGTTGCTTTTAAAGAATTGCAAAAAAAGCAAATCATGTTAAAAAGGTTTGTTCGTTATTCAATACAATAGTTTTTAATTGTTTCGCTTTCTAAAAAATCTAAAATAGAAAGAATTATTCTCTAATGTCTTTTCTCGACCAGTTTTTAACATTGTTTCAGGTTAATCAATATTTGTCCTATTGTTTTGTTACAAGTATTTTTTTTGCAAAACAATGATTTTGCTGCATGCACGCGTGATTTAAAATCAACTCGCTTAGGTCCGCTTCAAACGTCGTCTTTTTTCTTGAACCCTACCTAATTGAAACAAAGATCGTCCCAATATGTACTTAACCGAGGTAAGACCATTCGTACGACGATGTTATTCTAGCTGAACTAAAATTAAAAATTGTTCGAAAGGAGAAAAACATAACTTACATTATGTGCGGAATTTGACTTGTGTTTGGTAAATCAAAAGCTTTTGAAATTGTTAATCCGACATCGCAATCAGTTCCGATTTGAAATAAACCCACTCAGAATCATTGCTCTTAATTTTCTCGACTTTCTAGGCCTCATTTTGTTTTGTTTTTTCAGTTCTCCTTTCTACGAGCGGTTTGAAAAAAAAAATTCGAAACAAAAATCCAAGACCGAGGCATTGAAAAGCAGTGAGAATCGTCTGAGGAACATGTATATAATTTGGGATAAGATTAAATGTATCAAATGTGGAACGGTCATTTCTATGTGTTTGTACTGTGTATATTGCAACGTAAAGAAAACACTAGAACTTGAAATCAAGTAGAAATACGCCGCGGAACCTCTGAAAGTGAAAACCTATTTCATAACCTAGTCCACACGAGTCCGGAGATTTTTGTAACCGTAAATATTTTTTATCCGGATACAAAAATATTTGCGTCAACTAGTATTTTAAAGTGTAAATAATATCCTTTGTTTGATAGTCAGTATTGACTAAAAAAAAAAACTGACTTTGAAAACATTCATGTTAAACCGACAGTAAATTTAGTAGTTTATCAATGGCGTCTTGTATAAATGTATATATATGTCACGTAAACTGTTTTGCAGAATCAAAGAAAACATTTGGAATTAAACACCCTCTTTTGTAATTTGTAATTCTGAGTCGAGTCGTCTTGCTAACAAACCATTTTATATTGAGTTGATATTTGGCTCTTCAAAAGCAAAATAATAGAATCTTTTTAAAAAGTGAGAACGGCGTCTCGTAAATGATGTACGAACGATCCGTAAATCATTGATGAAGATTGAGGAGGTAAAAATATTGCGGAATAATTCCAGAAGTACAGTTCCAACGCTAATATGTCTGAAAGATATACAAACGTATGAAAACATATAAAATAAATTTTAATACAATTATTTAAGTTTAACATGTATTTCTTTTTTTTGTATATCTGGTAGAAGCTAACGTCAAAATATAAAAAATTACTGGCGCTTTCTACATTGAACTAAGGGGTACAAGACTGAGGTAAGCAGATATAAACTTGTTCTATTTCCGAAACTTTTGTTGTAAATATTATTGAGACTGAGTTTGTACCACGGTGTAAAAGTTAGGCTTAAGCGGAACGATTTTTAGAGCTGGTGGAGGCCTGAGAAAGTTGCCAATCTTTTTGAGGTTATTAAGTGCAGACTTGGGTTTTCGTAACATAAAAGCTAGGGTGTACATGTGCATCAAAGTCTATTATAGAAAACAAAATTAGCAACTTCCATCAATGCAATATACATAAACAACTAAACGGAAAAGATAACTCATTGTTTTAAATTCATCGTTTTTAAAGCCTTTCAGTCCAAGTATGTTGTTAAATTTTCCAAACTTGAACTCATACTTTTCGTTGAAAAAGTTCGAGAGAATTTTGCTCTTAAAAGACTTAATCTTCATTAGCTTGCTTAGTTTGATTAATTCTCGTTTTCTCATTATTACTAAATGTTTCATTTTGTATATGTTATGTAAGGAGAAGTTGGGTGCTGATAACCCGATTGGGACTGAAAAGGTTAACAGATCTGAGGATTTCTTTCCTTGCATCAGTCAAGACTCTTGAGAAATTGTGCATAATTTTACACGTTTAGAACACGTGGCGTTATGATCATAAATTGAGTCCGAGTTAGTACTTATACCGTGATTTAAACAAAGTCGGTGGAAATGACCGCCGAGTTTGGGAGTCAGGTTGGCATAGCGATCATCATATATCAGTCGTGCTTCCCACCTCTACGACCCTTGGTCGATTCCTGGGCTAGGCATATGGGCCGATCTCAATCTGACTCCAAAGGTTTATCTCCGGGTGCTCCGGTTTTCGTCCCTCTGCAAATTCGACTTTCACACCGAGAACTGAGCCGTCGAGTGATTAAATATTAGCCTCTGGTTAGGAAAAATCGGCAACCACTTCCTTCCCGATAGACATTAGATAAAATATTAGTATTATTGGCTATGATTATACATTGAGACCGAGTTCGTACTTATACCGCCGTGGTCTAAACAAAGTCGGTAGGAATGGCCGGTGCCAGGGTTATGATTATACATATCTGATTATAATTATATCGAGACCGAGTTTGTAGCGGCGTTTGGTTTACATTGACTGGCGCATAAGTCAAAATCTTCAGCGATCGTTCATAACTTCATTTTGAAGTAGTCTATTTTATTTAACTCTTGGCTTCTTCAAATCACTAAAACGGTAAATCAACAGAAATATGAAAACTAATAGATATTCTTAGGTCTTTTTTACGACGTTTGCTGTATGAATGCGTGTTTAGTCTCGGCATGTTTGTATCCGTCCGGCTACCATGGGTGCTATATTGTCGAAAAAGCATTTTCAATCAAATAAATATATTTTTTAGAAATACTAGAAAGTCCAGCATGATTTACTGTCTCGTACACAGGGATTGTAGGGGAAGGGGGGGGGAGTTGTGATTGCACAGCCTAAAAGGTCCAAAAAGTCCATTCGATTGAATTATGTAAACGTATAATGAATAAAAAGTTTACGATGCAAAATCATCATCAAAGCATAGAATGAATAAGAAGCATTCCTATTCACCTGTGAAACCATGAACTAGATAAAAACCTAATTTGTCAGTGCGGCAAAAATATCCTCAGCCCTAACTGTCATTTTTGAACGGTTGTTTTATATATACTGTTCTAAAAAGATGAAAGTTGTGAGAAACTTGGCCTCAAGTCTTTGGGGGAGATTTGGTCCCATAAAATTTTGCTTGCACCCACAAAGCAAAATATCTGCATACGGGTTGATTTGGGCCATCGCGTTTGTTGTATTATCTTCGATCGGCTTTCAAACGTTCTTATGTAGTCTTCTTATGTAGTCGCCTGGTTAGCCCGGTTGGTAAGGTGCCAGTCTATCGTGCGGAAGGTCTCGGGTTCGAATCCCGGTCGGACCAACACTCAGGGTCTTAAAATAATTGAGGAGAAAGTGCTGCCTTTGATCTAACAACTGCAAACGGTTAGACTTTCGCGTATTCTCGGATAAGGACGTTAAACCGTAGATCTCGTGTCCCCAATTAGTTTATAAAAAGCTGAAGAAATAGACACGTTAATAAAGTTCTTCTTCTTCTTATGATTATAAATGATTTTGGGAGTCCTGCTCCTGCTCTCTTCTTGAATGTATTCTTCGTTTTCATATGACGTCATAAGTCTCAAAAATTTGGATCAAAATTTAAGTTTGAATCCTATTAGCTGTATTATTTGATATGTTTAAAAACAGAAGTCACAGAGGTTAGAGTTATATTCCAATATTATTTTATGAAAAGTTTTGATTTGCTCGATGTTTTTTCGTCGCTTTGCAAGACGCTAATTATGTCACACATCTTAGTCACGCTTTTTAAAAACTCAAAAAAAACAATATATTTACGACAAACGTACGATTTTGGTTATTTAATGCTTAAAAGTGACATTTATTCAGTGAAATATAATGAAATGTTTCAATCTTATGTTTAAATAAACGCTTTGAAATTATGGCGGCCATGTTGGTGGTATATCAAGGCCCACCAACATGACGCCGCCATACATTTTACTCTAAATATTCAGAATTTTTGTTCGCTAATAACTCCGTTAAGAATTGTTCTTTTGCTCCAAAAATTATCTCAGAGCTGTTGTTTTAATTACTCTACAAGCTCATGAGCTCTTTATCTTATTTGGTAAGAAATAAATATTTCGAAATTTAAAATCAGTAAACCACGTGGTTGCAAACGAAGAATATAAAAGTCAAAGCTTATCAGTTTTTTTAAACTGAAACGGATAAATCATTTTAGAGTTTCGATTCTGTTTTACCCAAGTTTTAATCTTAGTAACGCCGAGTTTGCATACTAGATAATCAAATGCTTTTGTTTTCTGCTGCGTGCCTTGTAAAAAAGTTCACCGGTACTTCAGGGCGCATTTCTTTGGTAAAATCCAAAAATGGATTATTTCCTGCGATCTCATACGGGTTACTTTGCAAAGAAACAAAGAATCCGGAAAGGGATTAATCGCAGATTGTTTCCTTCGATAGGAACGAAAAAGCCACTGAAAACGGGTTTTCAACATAGTAGGCTACGATTTTAGAATAAAGACCGCTCGCCAGAAGTATTTGTTTTCGAATACTTTCCCATAGAAACAAAAAAGCAATGAATCTTAATTAAGAATCCGGTTTTAGATTAATCCAGTGAATTCTTGTTGCGAGCGGTTTACAGGATTCTTAATCTGTTTTTGGATTTTACCAAAGTAACGAAAAATCTTTTTTTGGACTCAGAATCCGGATTTTTCCAAAGAAATGCACATTAAGCATTTCAGTCCCAATCGGTTATCAGCACCCACCTTCTTCTTACGAAACATATACAAAATGAAATATTTAGTATTGAGAAAATGAGAATTGATCAAACAAAGTAAACTAATGAAGATTAAAAGCGAAATTCTCTCAAGCTTGTTCAATGAAAAGTATGATTCAAGTTGAGAGAATGTAACAATATAACTGGGATTGAAAGGAAAAGGCTATCGAAACATCGGGAGAATTCGCGAGAATAGTCTCACTTGTGTTTTTAACCTTTCGACGTTTTGAAAAATAACTAGTTTGCTTTTTGCGGATATAAATAACAGTTGTTAAATCAAGGACTGAATAATTTGAATGCCAAACTTATCCTCATTCGTTAAGAAGGTATATTAAATTTCATCAATAGGAGATTTTATTAATAACTTAAGTTTTAAGGCTACATGTGTGTTAATCGTTTGCAGACGAAATAATGAAATTTTAGTTTGTTTCCGTAACAAAATGAAATGAAAGTTATAAAAACAGTCCAACATAATTAAATCAAGTAATCTTGATTACATTATTTGACTGAGATAGAGAATGATTGAACATCTTTGCTTTCGCGCTGTAAAAACTCCATAGGAAGGTATCCATACCGTATATTCTTGCTTGTTCAGTGTTGAATAACTTCACCAAGGTCGTGACCTGATCAACTTATACTTGAACAGCGACATTAAAAATTATGCATTATAGGGCCCAGAAGCGATATCTTTGACTCTGCATGTGCTGAAGTGAAAAATTGCGTACCAACTCAAGGTAAACCACTGTAGCTTTGGTTAACTGCGGCTAATTTGCAAATTTATAAGCATGCCAAACGTTTCAAGCTCTTTGAATAGAAATATAGCAAAATTTAACTTTAAGGTAAAGCTTTTTGTTTATGACTTTGTAAATTTGGAGAAGAAGCAATCCTGTGCTTTCATGTTTTCTCTATAAATTATTTGAGTTAACTTAAAGGCGGCAGCTTTCATGACACGAAATTAAACATGAAGTTTCTTTTTACACTGTAAAAGAAACAGCTTTTCTTGATTCATTCAAGTTTAATTGCGAAGCTTCTAAACACAAAAATGAATGGAATGAACTTTTGAGCAAGTTATCTAGGTTAGACATTTCTAAGTTGTTTCCTTTAACCTATAATTGAACTAATACTTTTAAGATAATATGCTCTTTGCTCCAGATACCAAGTCTTGCAGGACTACACCGTCTTTTTAACAATATTAATATTGGAATAACGTTGAAACAAGAAAACAGGCAACATTGCTCCGTTTAAGCCAACTCGTGTCGTGGATATAACGGTTATTCTCTTTAAAGTTATAGGTGCCACTTCGGCTCCCCGGCGCTTTTGATTTGAATCATACGCTTTTTTCGTTTCTCGCTCCCCCTTTTTGTGCTTAAAGCTCCGGATTTTTACGTCCACTGATAAAGAATATTTATTAAAAGACAAAACTGACTTGCTTCTTGCATTTTTATCAATTTGTTTCAAAAATACGACTTTAAATCCCACTGGCTAAGACTGAACGCACTGCACTATGATGTTAACAATCTTCCAATTGGAGCTGGCTTAAGGCTAAGCCAATGAACGCTGAGAATACACAAAACTTTCCCGTCTCATCAAATGGCGGTAAAATTGCAAGAGTTGTACTGCCAACTTCTGAACCCACAAAACCCACAAAAATGACTCAAGGGTGTCACTAGTATAAGCACAATATTTTCGCTCAGCGTTTGAAATCCGTTGTGACTCGTTAATGTCCGTTTTTTAGCTGTGACGAAAAAGTGAATTAGGAGTCAGGTGTCTTAAGGTGGGACTTAATCTAAAAACATGTATGAAATAGAGTTTTTTGGGGGTGGAGGGGAGATCCTATAAAAACTCTATTTTTTCCTTAGTTAAAACTTAGGGGACTGGGTATGGCCTCTGTATGTAATGACACATAAACGTTAGTCACATGACAGCCCGCATCGTTTTTCAAATCATTTTCTGACGAGCTGTCTCAAGATTAAAACTGCCAAAATAAAGCCATTGTTTTGGCATTATTCCGCAAATCTCGGGTGCCTGAGCTGAGAAGGCTTAAACCATGCCAGTATCGAAGAACTGTTTATTGGCACTGTGATCATAGCAAAATCAGTCAGTTTGCTTGGTTCGAACACTGGCTGCTTGCTGTATCATGGAAAAGTTGCCCTACGAGTGTTTGCCGTAGTTCCAGCCAGCTGCATTTTGCATTTCTCTTAGTTTGATTGAAAGCTTAAAAAGTCTAGAGAGCTTTTGGTGAAAAATGTTAGCTTGGTTGGAGACTCGGGCTTTTCAGGTTTGTCAACAAAAATTCCATTTTACTGTAGACGAACAATTGTTTTATATTGTTTTTTATGTTAATCGAAAGTTGAAAGTAAAATAAAAGAGGTTAGACAGCTTCTGTTTCATGCAAAATTTGTTGTTTTTCACATTTATTATTTGAGTCCATTCATAAATTTAAGAAATTTGAGTGCAACCTATCTCATTTAGCTTCAAATCTTGGGTTACTTCATTTTTTTCTCTCTTTTGATGTGTCACAAACCCATCTCAACTGTTGTTTCTTGAAAAAGTGTTGAAATTGAACTCCAGCAATTTTTTAATTACCCCATATAATTTTGAGCTTTAGTATCTAAGCCTAAATGCTTCATTGCAAACACTCTTCCACTCTGTGATTTTAAATTTGCCCATTATATTGTACCTGAATATTATGTAGGGCAATCCTTCTTTGGAATAAATCCAAAAGGATGTAACTCTGTTGCTATTTTTTAGTGTGGCAGGGAGAAATTGAAAAAAAAGTCTTATATTTTTTCAAATTTTAGGCTTCAATATTTTTCTCTTAGCAA
>JAOTRI020134852.1:0-11142 GCA_028564885.2 Zoanthus sanctaehelenae
TTGATTTTGAACTCAACTTTTACTTGAAATTAATAAACAAATGATCCATACGGTAGGATTGGCTATGAAGAACGACTCTTTAATACTTTTTATCCATACAAAAACATTTTGCAGTTCGGATATCGCAGCACTTCACTTTCGATAGAAACTCCTAGTAATATTAAACATTCTAATGTATGTACCCAGCGTTTTGAGGAAAGGGTAGTTAGGTTAATATAGGTATGTAAAATATTTTATAGTTATTATCGTAAATTAGTGGTTCAAAAACCATTCTACATAAGAGTATGTAAACAGGGTTTTCATCCGCTTTTCGCTGAAGAAGTGTTAGTAAAGCGTCTTTTCTTTTTACTTTGTACCTTGCTCTGTTATCGCCGTCTGAGGAATACTAAAATAATTCTTAATGCAAATCTTAGAAATGGATAAGGAAATACCAAATGTTCTTTACAGTTTGACCAATAAAAAAATTTATAAATGTTTAAAGGCCAGCAACATACAACCGTATGAAATTATTATCGAGTCAGCTGAACAGAGAACAAAACTCCGTTCTTCCTTGTTAGAAGAAGCTCTTGTTGAAAGAATTCTTGTTGGTTTAGAGAAAAGAAGGATGCAAGAATTAATGGTGTTAAAACATCAGTGTTAAAAAAACTCAAAAATAATCTAAAATTCAATTTTTTAAACAGATAAACTACATTAATTGTTACTGTATTTTTTAAGGATATTACTTTCATCTGTAGTCTGGTTGAAATAAAAAGGAATAAAAAAGCCATTGGAATTTATGACCAAAACTGAGCTTGGTATATATTATATGTATTTTTACACTGAAATCGCTCGATCAATGAACGCTCTTCACTCGTTATTGAGCGGTTCATGAACATAAAGTGGAATATCTAGAATTAAATAGTTACAATATCAAATTGAATGCCAAAAAAAATTGTGGATAAATTCTTATCTTGCACTCAGTTATCGTTTGTTCTCTCAACCTTCCGCGTGTTTACATCAGGGTATTTAAACAGGGAAACCATTTTATATTTCTTAAATGTATTTTATTTCAATTAAAGGCTGTTGTCTACCATTCCTAGGTTAGCGTCTTTATCATTGACAAATGTTTTTACATCATCATTGTCAACATTATTTTTGTTATTATTATTATTATTAATATTTTTATCGTCACCTTTATCGTTATAGTCATTATCACCATCACCATCCTCATCATCATCGCCTTCATCATCACTTAATCATCATCAGCTCATCTCCACCAACAACATCATCATTATCATCTTTATATCATCACCATCATCATAATCCTCTGATCATGATCATCGCCCTCCTCTTCATTGTCCTGGTCATCATTATCATCATCATTATCTGATCATCATTATCCTCATCACCACCACCATCATGAGCATCACCGTTTTCTTCCTTATCATCACCATAATCTCCATCATCTGATCATGATCATCGTCCTCCTCCTCGTTGTCCTCGTCATCATCACCTTTATCATCTGATCATCATTATCCTCATCACCCTCACGATTATCACCATTTCCATTATCACCATCACCATTATCATCTTCCTTATCATCACCATCATAATCTTCTGATCATGATCATCCTCCTAGTCCTCATTGTCCTCGTCATCATCACCTTTATCATCTGAACATCATTATCCTCATCACCATCACCATTATCACCATCACCATTATCATCTTCTTTATCATCACCATCATCATAATCTTCTGATCATGATCATCCTCCTTCTCCTTTTTGTCCTCGTCATCATGTCCTTCATCATCTGATCATCATTATCGTCATCACTACCATCATCATCATTCTCATCATCATCACCAACATCATCATCATCATCATCATCACCACATGATAAACTATTTACTAAAAAACTATTTTAAACATGTTGTCTTTATACCAAGGCAGTCAGATGTCTTTGGGGACATCTGCAACATTTTACATTTTTGACATTTTTATCCTCTGCTAATTAAAGTGCTCTCTTTTGTACTATGATGCAGGAATGTTTGCGAAAACGTCATTTGTAATTTTCTTAGCTGTAATGGTTTCAGTGTCATCTTCCTTTGTAAGTATAATAAAAAATATCTTATTGATTAAATTTAATTACTAACTTTATATTGCTTCACCATGAAAAGTTAAATCGTCTTGTATGTCCTTACAGATATTATGTTATTATCTTGTGTTACGTCATGAAAATCTAATCACATTGTCGCTCTATTCCTTAGTAAGCTATAAATCCTTTCGGGAACAATAAATCTCATAAATGAGATACTGTATCAGTGTTTCGATAAAAACAATTTAATTCATATATTTATTGGTTTTACTCCATAGTGGGAAGTTTCAGACTCTAATCCTTTATGTCATTGAAGTGCATACAAAACATCAGTTGTCACAATGTTTTTCAGAACGTTGTAAAACTAATAAATTTCTCAATTTGTTTAAGCTAATGGGAAATAGAGCATATACACGATATTTTTTACAAAGAACTAGTAAATTTTCCGACGCCCAAATTCTTGATGATCTCAGCCTCAAATTGTTCTTAAGTTTGGTTTAATTCCTAGCTGCTCAAATTGAAGAAAAAACATAATAGAAACAAGCAAGGCATTGCAAAACGTCTTGCCTTTTATAACAAATGTGAGACATTTTGTGTTTGTATATTGTATTGCCAAGTTAATTTATGAGTTTTATTTACGTTTCTACGTAAAACATTTTCATAAATATTTGGAGCCTCAGTCTGAGATTGTTTTTAAATTGTTCATTAATTTGAGCTTTGTTCTTAAAAAGTGTTTTTTATAACAAAAGCGTGTGTTGTGACTGAGTTAGAACTGCCATATTTGGAATTGGTATACGCCACAGGTGAGATTTATAGAAAAGATACAACAAGCTGCTTCTAGAATTGCGAATATATGTGAATTACAGTTTAAGTGTCCTTCAGTGGCACTTGCAAAAAGTAAAGGTTGTTCTGAACGAAATTTGCATCGCTATAGGAGGATCTTTATTTACATTTTACCCTTCATTAGTAATGTGCGCCAGTTTCTAATAATGTTTTCAAAAACGAAAGCACTTTACCTAGAGAGTGTTTTTAAAAATATGAAAATATGGTGTCTTTAAGAAACTGTTTGTGCAGTGCTTTTAGTTCGACAAGCTTTCTGGCGTTTTATTCTCGAAATCTTATTTATCTATTTTTGTTATGTACCTATAGTTGTATGTAAATGAAGCAGAATGTACTTAGTTACATCAGAAATGATTCACCTAGATTAATAAGTGATGTCTCTAACGAGAAGCTTCTACAATTCACACACTGACGGAAATTCAAACCAGTGACTCGGCAATAACGTGTTAAGTTGCCCCGATTGACCATTTTTTCATTGCAGATGCTGCTAACTTCAGTGACAGCGGACTCAGCTTTTGCAGCCTTAGCCTTAATATGAAGTTAAATATTCCTAAATCTCAACGTAGTTTTACACTACATGCAACTATGCATATTGTATTGGGAGTCAGATTGGCGTAGTGGTCATCGCTCGCGCTTCCCACCTTTACGACCCGGGATCGACTCCCGGGGTTCGCATGTGGGCGGAGATTTGTTCATCTCTATCTGACTCCGAGGGTTCTTCTCCGGGTACTCCGGTTTTTCTCCCTCCTTGACGCTGTGCTCCGAGGTCACGCGTGGTCCGTATAGCGGCTGGTAGAAGTGCCTTTATATGCTTTCGGTCCGACCTCTTTGAGCTGCGCTGCCTCTGTACTTTGAGGCAATGATGAGAGTGAATCTTATTATTATTTTTGAAGGTGTTACTTCTCTCTTTTGCAAGGCTAACACTGCAAAAACTGAATCCGCTGTCATTAATGTTAGCGGAATCTGCAATGCGAAAATGGTCTATTTTCTTCCTTCTGTGCATTGTTGCATTGTTTTCTATGAAGTTGAAATCAGAGGGAGATTTTTCAAAAGTAGAATGTCGTGTTGTTGTTTGTTCTTTAGAAATACTTTTTTAAACTTGTTTACAATATATTAACTTAAGTTTCTTTCAAAGGTGAGTTTTTTCGTACAAGACCCGATGCCATCAATGCATATTCCAAGTGCCAATAAACTTCATCAGGTTAGTGCTAATTTTCTGTTTTAGGTGATTCTTAATTTTTTTCGCATTTTCCATCGGTAGAATGGCTGGTTCCCTGATCGTCATCGCTACTGATTACGAACGGTTCTTGTATTCAGTGCAGTTTTAAGCGGTAGTTTGCTAGCTTTCCAAAGTATATGGCTGAACATCTCTGTTACTACACACACTCTGATTGGTCGAAATCCCATGTTTCATCAGAGCCTTCATTGTGCCTTCATAGAGGGTCCCCTATACCTCTTCTGAAAACTGTTTCACGCAAAAAAAATTGGCCATTTCACGCGTCACGAAAAGTTTGAAAAACAGTTTAATATTCACAGAAAAAAGCAAGCTCCGTTTGTTCACAATTCACACGAAAGCCAAGTGCATTTTTCACGCATCACGAAAAAATGGAAAACCAGTTTCACGAGGACAGAAAAGTATCGATTCACGAATCTCGTAGATAGTAAATCGTCATTCACGTTTCACGCAAAGCAAAAAATGCCCATTCACGCGTCACGAAAAAGGTATAGGGGACCCTCTTCATAGCCTTGTGAAATCTGAGGCGAACATTTGGGAGAATTCAAGAACAGATCAGTAAAAATCTGAGACGTTGTCCAAAGTTATCACCTGCTTGATTGGTATTTACGACGTCCAACTTATATAAGCCCTTTTATTTTTTTTTTGGATTTCCTGTACCATATCTCTATTTATATTCCACAAATGTTCAGCCTTACTGTCACAAATTGTAAATTAATTCTATTTATTTATTTATCTGATATACATATTTATTCATCCTTATCACATTGTATTATGTAAGGTTTTTTTTTTCTTTGTGATGTAAATTTTCAATGATGGGTCAAGTAAAGCATCTTGTTGTTCTTATTCCGTCTTAAAAGGAACTATAATCGAATTTCTTTCATGAACTGTAACTTTTCACAACTTGGAGACAGAACCAACCATATTTGCTCAAGACATTTTTGTGCTTCATAGCCCTATGAAAGCACACATTCAGGCCAATCAAAACCATTGTTCTATCCAAAATATATTATTATTTTTGCATGGGCGTCTGTATGAAAACTTAATTTTTTGCACGGCTGAAGTACCGTATTATTTGCACATTTCTGCATTCATATGTCGCTGTTGTTCACCTCAGTTGATTAAACCTTCTCAACGTGAATTAAGTGAAAAACAAATTAGAATTTTTTTCCGCTGATGTTTGTTTCCTGTTTTTAAAACTTTATTAAGTGAGGATATTCTGCCGCTTGTGTGTGCAGTGGTACATTTTGGAAAAAAAAAACAAGTGTTTTTTGAATGAAAATGAAATAAGTGTGTTGGTTGTTTGAACAAAGTTTTTCTTTTCAGTGCTGCAATTTTTGTCAGGTTTTATTAGTTAATTAAATATTTTTCAACTGTTTAACTAATTAAAATCATTTATATTTTGAGAATAAAATTCACGAATTTACCAACTTCTATTTCTCAGCACCAGAATTTCACAGTCAGTTACACTAGCTGGAGTTCTCAAACTTTTAAAAGCAATCTGTGGGTAAGAAATGTAGCCTAGCAAGAAAATAATATCTTAATGGTAATGTAGTTTCCATTTTCCATGGGACTATTCCAAGTTTTCAATAATTATTTTTAATATTGAAAACTAAATAATGTTTGGTGCTATAACGTAGATGAGAAAAAGGTGATATAAATGTCTATTAAAATAAGCAAAGACTTACAAGTTCGAATGTCTAGTGATAAAAATTCATTATTATGCCTGAAAAGTAAGATCAGTAGTAGATCATTGAGTTCCGACATATTTACCATGAAGTTAATTTTTTGTATGGGCTGAGTTGCCAGACGTGAGCTCAAAGGTTTTAGTAAGGGATTTGTAGCTTGATTTGACATTGTGAGCCATCGAAGTTTGCTTTAAGAACATCATCATTGTGTAAATGTTTAACATAAGATCCAGTAACAATAATTTTCTGACTGATGTTATTTCTAATTTTGAACTTTGCCAGCAAAAATACACTAAAGATTATACGACCAATCAAATGCAGAGCTTTCAGGTGATATTTGGGCTCCTTTTCAATGGTGTAACTGGTATCATGGGTAAGTTGAGTTGAAATTGTCATTTCTAGATTGATAATGATGATAATGGTGATGATGAAGATGATGATGGTAGTGGTGATGATGATGATGGTGATGGTGGTAGTGATGATGATGGTGGTGGTGGTGATGAAGATGTTGGTGATGATGATGATGATGATGATGATGATTTTGGTGATGATGATGATGGTGGTAGTGGTAGTAATGATGATGGTAGTGGTAATGGTGGTAGTGATGGTGGTAATGGTGATGATGGTAGTGGTGATGATGATGATGATGGTGTTGGTAATGATGATGTTGGTGATGATGATGATGATGATGATAATGATGATGATGAGTGTAGTGGTGGTGGTAATGGTGGTGGTGGTGGTGGTGGTAATGGTGATGATGATGGTGTTGGTAATGATGGTAGTGGTGAGGATAATGTTGGTGGTAATGGTGATGGTAGTGGTGGTGATGATGATGGTGTTGGTAATGGTGATGATGATGGTAGTGGTGATGATGATGGTGGTGATGATGATGATGGTGGTGATGATGATGATGATGGTGGTGGTGATGATGATGGTGGTAATGATGATGGTGGTTATGGTTGTGATGGTCATTTTAAAAAGTGATAATGATGATATACTGGTGGTAATGATGATAATTATGATGGTGATTATGATAATGATGGTGACACTCTGTTAGTAGCCACCGGGTTTGCCTCGATTGTACTAGTACAAGCTAAACTTCCGAACTGTATTGGGAAGGAGATTTTAACACCACTAAGATGATCTTGTAGGGGACTCGCTACTGTTAAAAGTATTATTTTAGTCTTTAAAAAAAGAAAGACTTTTATTCTAGAGATCAAATTTAATCTAAAATAATCTTTAAGTTCTAGAAAGCTTAAAATGTCTATATACCCAACTTTTTATTTCTTTGTCTCGTTTTGTAGCTGGTGCAAATATGTCTGGTGACCTGAAAAACCCTGGCTATGCCATTCCCTTCGGAACTCTTGCAGCCTCCTTGTTCACTTTTGTTGTTTATCTTGTACTTGGTAAGTACTGCTATAGACGGAATTCATAAATAGGGCGGCCTCGCGGATTAAGTCTGGGGAGAACATGGGATTGAGGCATTTTAGGAAACAGTCAATGAAATTTAATTGACCGTTTCCTAAAATGCCTCGTTCCCATGTTCGCCCCAGACTTAATCCGCGTGGCCGCCATATTTATGAATTCGGTCTATGTTCTGTTTACCTGCGCCATGGAGGTTATGTTTTTGCCAGGGTTTGTTTGTTAGTTAGCCACATAACTCAAGAAGTTATGGACGAATTTTGATGAAATTTTCAGATATTGTCAGTAATAGCACATGGAAAAACTGATTAAATTTTTAGGGTGATCCGCAAGAAATCATGGATTTTTGATCACTTTTATTTTTGTTCATGTTGCGCTTATTGATTGGTTCCATCCCACATTCACTGGACGCTAACGCTAGTGTATAGCAATGGCTGTGACTCTGGTAGGATCAGACCGTACTTACTTGGATCATTTCTATAGTACGTGTGCCGTCTTTGTTGTGTGGGAATCACAATATGCTTGGCTGAGGTCTGCGCTCTCTGATTGCATTTCTAGTTATATCTGTGACTCTAATCTGCTTTTTATTTTTCTAACGCTTAAGCACTAATGATCTAGATGGCCTATGGAACCGGCGTATATCTCCTGTTGTTGAAGTGTTAAGAGAAGTGAATTTCAAAAATAACCTATATTTGATTAAATCTATTGGTACAGTAGATGAACTCTGTGAAGAATTTTTTTTCAAATTAGTCGATGACATTGAGAAATTAAACAGAAACAAAGAAAACAGTCTAGAAAAGGTTTGATACGGTGGTTCTTGATGAGATTATCACAGATATGGTTTATGGTTATGCCTTGGGTTTCCAAATCATGATATTTTTTGGCGATTTATGTTTTGGGAAGTTTTTCTTTGATATCAGCCAAAACCCGTACAGAGCAATGTTTATCTGTCGTTTTTTAAATCATTCTAGTATCGTTACTTACGTCATAAACAACAGCTGACGTCAAATATTGATCCGCCAATCAAATTTTGTCAAATTCGTTACTGAATATCTGAATATAACTGCTCGGCCAACTGCTTAGAAAAACAGAATATAGTTGCTCTACTATATCTAAATGTTAAAGATTAATCATGGAAAAATAAATTTAGGGTTCAGTTGTCAGGAAAAATATTTTTATTTGTGTTTTGTTGTTTTAGTTTGTCACTGTTTACATTAATTTGTATTTTATCGTTCCCTTCAGTTCTACTAACTAGCCTCACGTGCTCTCGCGATTTGCTTCAAAATAATTACAACTACATTCAGGTAAGTGAAGCAACAATTGTATTTGTCTTTTAAGTTCTGCGTTGAAATAAAATATTTTTTTAAAAAATGCTTGTATTTTTACCAGAACATTAAATCAGCAGGAAATTTCCAAACGGCACAACTTTGCTTGTGCATTTTAAATGCAAAAATCGTTTATTAGTATTAACTAGCACTGAGGCGAATAGGACTTTTTGTACGCTCTGATTGGTTCATCAAACAGCGAATATCCTACGCTATTACCCGTGAATAAGTTGATTGCGCTCTGATTGGTTCATCAGACAGTGAATATCCTACACTATTACCCGTGAATAAGTTGATAGCGCTCTGATTCGTTCATCAAACACTGAATATCCTACACTATTACCCGTGAATAAGTTGATTGTGCTCTGATTAGTTCATCAAACACCGAATATCCTACACTATTACCGGTGAATAAGTTGATTGCACTCTGATTGGTTCATCAAACACCGAATATCCTACACTATTACCCGTGAATAAGTTGATTGCACTCTGATTGGTTCATCAAACACCGAATATCCTACACTATTACCCGTGAATAAGTTGGTTGTGCTCTGATTGGTTCATCAAACACCGAATATCCTGCGCTATTACCCGTGAATAAGTTGATTGTGCTCTGATTGGTTCATCAAACACCGAATATCCTGCGTTATTACCCGTGAATAAGTTGATTGCACTCTGATTGGTTCATCAAACACCGAATATCCTGCGCTATTACCGTGAATAAGTTGATTGCGCTCTGGTTGGTTCATCAAACACCGAATATCCTACACTATTACCCGTGAATAAGTTGATTGCGATTTGATTGCTCACCAGTGAAGTAGATTGCGGAAGACCGGTTGTGAAACTTGGTTTTGACCTGATTTTAATAAGGATTTTTTTAAACCAAATTGTTTTTAAATGTATGATACGGAAAATAATACTAATTACTGCATTTATGATTTATGAATGTACGATTTTGCTTTTGGTCTAAAGGTCATCAATAAAGTGAAGCCACTCATTACTGTCGGTGTGTTTGCTGCAACCTTGTCAGCAGCTTTAAGCTGCCTCATAGGTAAAATAAATAGCTTAATTTCTTTATTTATTTAAGCTATTAGAACTAATGGTTGCCTATACTTTATCACAAAGCTTTTCTACCAAAGAGTCTCTCTTCATTTAAAGGACCGGGGCAAGGGTTGAGGAAGAGTGGAAATTGAGGGTGAGAGAGGGAAAAAGCCTACTTTTTACTGAAAAATGACATTTCCAAGCTCTTGCAATCTTTTTTTAGGAAACTGTAGCAAGAAATACCACCGTCTGGTTAGCCCAGTTGGTAAGGTGCCAATTAGGTACCACCGTTTGGTTAGCCCAGTTGGTAAGGTGCCACTTTGGTACCACCGTCTGGTTAGCCCAGTTGGTAAGGTGCCAATTAGGTACCACCGTCTGGTTAGCCCAGTTGGTAAGGTGCCAATTAGGTGTGGAAGGCTCTTATTTGATTCCTGGTCGACCAACACTCGGTGCTTTTAAATGATCGAGAACAAATTGCTTGAAGTTCGCGCTTTCTCAACGATATTATAATTTTAACGCTTGTGTACATAGTTTCTGACGAGCAGTTTGTTTTGGTCATTGAAATTCTTAGGGGTTTCCATCCTGAATGGTGATGTAATTGCGAGTTGGGGTATGGTACTGTAGCACAAACACATCGTGTTTCAAGATGGCGGCCCGCAGGAAATGCAATGATCAAAACAAATCACTTGGCGTGAACTGTGGACACAGAGTAATCAAGTTTGAGCTATTGGTGTAGACTCAAGTTAAAAAAACTCTTATTTGAAATTACTAATGTTAATAGCCGAGGCTTCTTCTATTTGTGTCTTTACAAGAATTAAATGGAATCACTAAATATATATGATTGCCTGTTAGGGTGTCATCGCTACCTCGTAAAATTTCTATAGAAGCATAGCTAAGTCCTACCTACTGTAGCTAAATTTTACGATGTATAAATAAAGAATCGATCCTTTACAGTCTTAGTGGCTCATGAAGCCGACGCTTATCTCCGGTATCCGTATTGTTAAGCAGATGATAATCTTTGACTTCTTCTGGACGGGACACTAGTCCATCGCTGGGCAACTCCTAGCAAACGCTGATACTCATTGAGCTACCCTGAAAGGATAGAAAGCTGAGTTGGCTTAAGCAGAAATGAAGATTGCACAAATATTGGAGTCTCGGCAAGCTGCCGGGATCGAGTTGGGGACCTAGTTGTTTTTGGAAAACAGAGAACCTACCAACTGCGCCAACCACGTTCGCCCTGTAGAAAGTTACCTTTTAAAAAGAAGGGAGTGTTCTAAGTCTGTGATGTATTATAATTTCGCAAGAGACAAATATATTCTTACTGAACTTAAATGACGTGGTGCTCTAAATTCTATAGGTGCATCAAGGATCCTGCAAGCCGTAGCAAAAGATAATTTACTTAGTAAGTGTTGGGAGAAATTCCATGTTGTTTCTAACACAGTTTAGTATAAATTTACAATGTTCTATTGTGAATCTGTGAATTTGATTGGCTCTTTCACTGTTTTCTATCTGCTGA
>JAOTRI020134863.1:0-11142 GCA_028564885.2 Zoanthus sanctaehelenae
TTAGCGGTTAGTGATCTCTTAAGATTTCAGATGACTTACCCCCTACCCTCCCCTCCCCCCCTCACTGAAAAAGTCCTACCTACGGCCATGATTACCATACAACTTCTTCCATCCGGTGTCCTCTTGAGGGCGATCTTAGGAAGGGAGGGAGAGGGCATGCGTAGGATATCCCCGGCCATCGCCATCTTTTGCTACTTTATCTCTACTGACGCAGGTTTCAGACAGACTTTTCTCAAAAAATTCCTCGCTACTGATGGTGTTAGTCCAGTAGATTTTCAAAAATCATTCTCGAAAAGTATATTTGATTTTTTTATGACTGGGGTTAAAGAAGAGCACTGTCTTAAGTTTTCTTTACGTTTATTGTTTTTTCGTAGCAGAGAACTTCATTTCTAACTAACAATGAGACTTCGAGGACGCCTGTAAGGTCGTAAGCCAAATAAGCTTTTCAAACTTGTAGTCCATAAGACCGAGAGGTCTAATTTTTCTAGTATAAACCCCGTAATCGGTGTAAAAAGGATGTTCACATTAATTTAACGATGAAAACTCTGATATTTAAGCAAAACGGGACTCGCTGCAGTGGGCCACTAGGCTCGTTAAGGATTTAGTTTTAGTTAGTAGTGTTTTACTGTCAGAATAAATTAAAGGTGTCAATAATAAATTATAGGTGTCAATAATAAATTATAGGTGTCAATAATAAATTATAGGTGTCAATAATAAATTATAGGTGTCAATAATCAAAGTTCCCTATTTTGCTATAGAATCCTTTCCAACTATCTGATATGGAACGTCGTACAAGATGAAGTGTCATTTCTATCAAAACCTTTCCGTCAAGCACGAATTAAGTACAGAGATAGCGTTCTGGGGTCGCATGGCCAGAAGAAAAGATGGAAGACTTGTGTGGCATACACGAACGAACTTCTAGGAGATATTTTAGGATCCGAATATGTCAAACTGTATTTCGACGAAAAGAGGAAAGACTTTGTAAGTAACATTGGATAATCTTACGAGAGGGTGCTTTTCGCGTTGAGTAGAATGGCCCAGTGGCAAAAAGAGATTAATTTTGTATGTTCGAGTGATGATAAAAAGTTCTTTTATTGCTAATTTTAAAAACTACAAAAGCGAAATAGATTGGTGTTAATAGGTGTTGGTAAAACAAAAATCTTTTGCTTTATTCAGGCTGAAAACATGATCAAGGAAATACGGCAAGCTTTCAAAGACAATGTGAATTCGTTAACCTGGATGGATAAGTTTACCAAGTTAGCTGTGGGAGAAAAGGTAACAACACCATAAACTAATCCTTACTCTTTTTATTAGAACCAGTAATTAGTAATTTTTTGTGTGTTTCAGTTTCAATTTCTTGGAATAAATATATTTTGGGTTTGTGCAGGCAGATGCTATGCGAGATCAGGTTGGATACCCTAACTATCTTGTCAACACAACCAAGTTTAAAAAGAGATTCAAGAAATACGACAACGTAAGTACCTTTATTTTCTAAAACACTCCCTTGCTGTAACAGATCCAGGTCGTTGCTTTAGTTCTTGACTTCGTGTATAAGTTCTACACATTTTGTACTCAGCTCTCGCACTGGGGAAGATAAAAAAGGGTCTCGTTGGCTATCTATTATTATGTCATATTCAACGCGCACTCGTGGAATAATTGTTAAATTATCTTATATTATGTTTTTTTCTGAAGCATTTTCAACTGAATGCGAAAAGCTCAGGTGCATGTTCTCCAACCTCTGTTATCCCATTTCTCTTGTCTAGTCAACAATCCAAATATTTTCACGAGATCGAACAAAAAATCAAGTACCCTTTACAGCTAATGAGAATGAGCGCTCAGCCCTCTACTTAAAGATTCTGTACAAAGATCAGACATCAGCGGACAATGTTTGAAGAGATTTAAATTATTTAAGTTGTAAAATCAATGTTAATGTTAAAGCAGTATTTACTAGTAAAAAAATTGGCCGAAATCCTTTCAACGAAAGAGAAAAAAAACAACAATAGTAAACAATCAGCACGTTGTGTATCTTTTCCAGTGTGACTTGAGTGATGCAAGTTATGTCGGGTATACTGCCCGTCACTCACACCGGAACGTGTTGCTGAGCATAAAAGATCGGCTATTAGAAACATTTAGCATCTGAACACAATAGGGACATCGCTTTTCCAACCCATCACCCTTTTAAAATATTGAAAAAATGTAAGAACAAATCATCATTCATCATTCATCCTCCTCGTGCCCTTGGACACATAGGACCACAATGTGGTTTCTGAAATACTCTGGTTTTATGGGATGGGGTGATTGGGTGCCGGACTCTCGCCTCTTGCCGCTGTCACTCGGCTGCCGCAGCATTCCCAGGGGTATGATGACGGGGATGTGTGACATGCGACTTGGCAGAGCCTGTTGTTTGACGGTGGGCATTACTCAGCATTTATGAGGTGAACACTGGTGGCACTTGTTAACCTCACCAAGACCTGTTACCAATGCGTTGCGCCCTAAAACAAATGGGACTGTTTAATTTACGAAATGTTATTCATAAGAGAGATCAAACTAAGTTTAAAAACGAAATCGGATTCCATTCGTGCTAAACTTTTTACTAATTAACTGTTACTTTTCCTTGGGCCTTTTGGCTCTCGGGAATATTTTAATTGTATAGTTTATTGTTATTTAGTATATATATATATATATACCATTTCTACGCATCATTTTTTACTTGATAATGGCGTTGCTAACGTCGAAACGTCGTAATATTTTTAACAATGTTTTTTTAACAATGCTTTTAACTTTCTCAGATTTATTTTATGGATTTTAAGAACTTTCTTGCGTTAAATTTCTGTTTTAAAGTTTTGATAAATCCCTCTTTACAAAAATTATTTTCTAACTGTTAAAAGAATATAAAAAGAAAAAAAAGATTTTTTAAACCTTTTTCTTTCACAATCTTTTCACAGCTCACCATGACAAGAGAAAGCATCTTTAAGAATAGAATCTCAATAATCAAGATGGCGCACCAAAGAATGCTTTCCAAATTACGAAAACCAGTTGACAAAGAGGAGTAAGACAATCACTTTGTGTACAAACATCAATTTTCTTGTTCTTTAGTTTTTAAATTCTGTTCTTCAAAAAAAAACGTTACTTTACAAAATTTTAAAAATCTTCTGGAAGCTAGAAAACTCACCTAAATGCCAAAAACCTAATGCCAATGGGAACCCTGAAATCAAAAGTTCCAGTCACTAGATGTTTTAGGGTTAGTTGAGGTTGATATATATACGTGCACTATCCCCTAACTAATTCCATACCCTATTCCATCAACTTGGATAAATAAATATATTGTACGTTATTTTTGATTTCAGGATTCCCATTGGCATTAGGTTTTGGATATTGTAGAATGAAGATTAGGGATAGCATATGGTTAGGGTTAGGGATATGTTAGGTTAGGGATACGTTAGGTTAGGGATATGTTAGGTTAGGGTTATGTTAAGTTAGGGATATGTTAGGTTAGGGTTAGGGATATGTAAGGTTAGGGTTAGGGATATGTAAGGTTAGGGTTAGAGATATGTAAGGTTAGGGTAAGGGTAATGGTTATAACGAGATGAGGATGGTAGCTGACATTGCACTTGTCTCACAGTACAGTATTTCAGTGTTAAGGACGGCGGACTATTGAGCGGTTGGACACACAACAGTGAGGGATCGAATTCTGCTATGGACATCACAGGTGTGATATCTGTACCAGAACAACGTTAGAAAATTAAGTAGAGAAAGAGGAAACTGGTGGTTAAGAGATGGGAGATGCAGAAGAGGATTTTCTAAATTATAAAATTATTTACCATCTTTTGTATCCCCGAAAAATCCAAGGCCCAATTTTAGAAACGAGACCCAAAAAACATAAATGTTTTTTAAAGACAGTCAAAAAATAACCTAGGTTGAAAAAAATAACCTAGGTTGAAAAAAGAACCTAGGTTGAAAAAATAACCTAAGTTGAAAAAAAATAACCTAGGTTAAAAAAAATAACCTAGGTTGAAAACAACAACCTAGGTTGAAAAAAATAACCTAGGTTGAAAAAAACAACCTGAAATAAAAAAAATCTGCAACAGGTACATTTGTTTTGTTTCAGATGGCCGATGGATCCTCAGACTATTAATGCAATGTATAGCTTTAACGAGAATCAAATGAGTAAGTAAAAACTCTTGTCAGCATGCATGTGTAGAATGACAGGTTGATCTGTTGCTGTACCCAGACTCGCTCAGCAGAGGCAACGTGAAAGTACCGTCTTTTATTCTCTGGGATGAGATCTTACATCTTTACAACTTGCCTAGAACAACGGACTTTTCTTCTTGATAATATGTTTTACAGCGTATTTCAGTTTGTAACATTGGCATTATACTAGACCCTGTTTTCGATCTTATACTAGACGTCGATATAACGCTCCTTCTATTTTAACTTATTGCATTTCCTTTCACTAGAGGGTTTCCGTGTAGTTTATAGACACGTATACTAAAATCCTTTTTTTCTTTTGCATTATATCATCTAAATGACTCAGTTTTAGCTATCTCTATTTAATTACAATCTTTTACAACTCAACATTTTCAAAAATAGGAAAAAGAATAATGTTATTACGTGTGTTACATGTATCCATTAGACTAGATCCATTATAGGACTGTCCAAAGTCTCTTTAGGGCGGTGCTAATACTAGTAATTTTAAGATGATTCAGCAATATTTAAAATATTATAGTTTCCGTGTTATAGGACGATATTGTGTTGGTTGAACCTTAATTTTTCATAAATCTTAAAATATGAAACAAAACCCCATTATGCGCGAATATTTCTGTTACACATGCTAATTTTCCAGGTATATCACTAATTACTGGTCTCAGACTGATATCAGAAAAAAAGAAAGGAAAGTTGAGGGGTGTATGGATAAGCGGTTGTACCTTTCTTGAATCTTTGTTTTTTTCAGTTATTCCTGCAGGAATTCTTCAGTCACCTTTTTTCCATGCTGATGGCTGTCCAAGGTAAGTAATCCTAATTGTTTAACTTTCCTAAGTTGGCGTAAATAGAACTTAGAAGAAATGTGATTTTTAGTTTGTGAACAAACAGAATATATTTTCAATAACTTTGGTTGAGGCCCAAACGAAATAGAATGATGATGGACAAGAGTATTACTCGGTATATAGACACTTTTCACGCTTAGCGTGACACAGTGAAATGTTTGACTTAGTGAATAAAGGAAATGACTCTCAATTAAACCATGTTACAACCGGAGCACGCCACTTTGACAAATCTGCGGTATTGCAATGAGTTTACCATCGAAATGAGTTTATCGGGTCAATCTGAGGCAAACGAACCCTAAACTTCATACCCAGCGTGAAATAGTTTATCATTATTTGAAGTAAAATTTCAGCTTTATAAACGTTAAATTCTTGTGTTTGTTTCCAATTAGCTCTCTAAGCTTCGGTGCAATTGGTTCTATATTGGGACATGAAATGACCCATGGGTTTGATAATACAGGTAAGATACCAATGTACTCTGGGTAAGTCGATATTCCTTAATTGCCACACTCTATTTTACAAAAAAACATTTTAGTTTTGGGCCAAGCCACTAAAATAATGTTATTAAATATTTTAGTTTTTTAACCTCAAATGATGCTTTTAAAATTGTAACTGTATTGTCATAAAATTGCGACCAGCTTAGGCATTCTTCAAAATGACAAATATGCGTTTTGATTTATTTATAAAAGTAAGGATGCTAAAAACCTTAAATGTTGTCAAAGAACCAGTCTTTGTCAGCAAATCTCAAACCCACAATACTTTGCACATGTTTAATAGAAGCTAAAGAGAATGCAGTATCAAGGCATAGTTAAAAAAATATTTTACCGCTATTTTCAAGTGCCCTTCCCGCTGGCCGACTTTCAGTTGTTCCAGATCTAGAAATGCTTATTCTATTGTGTTCAAATTCGACTTTGACGCCAAGATCTGAGCCGTCGAGCGATTAAAGATCAGCCTCCGGCTAGGAAGAATGGGCAACCACTTCCTTCGCAATTGACGTTGAATAAAGTATTTATATTCATTTATTCATTTATTTATTTATTGTTCATTGACTATCAACGTACTGCTGGTCTGTTCCTATTGATTGGTTGAACGTAGTGCGCCGTTTGTTAACCCATTTGAACAATGTTGCAAAAATTGCGCTGGTTCCCCCAACTATATAATTACCAACCCTCAATTTTGCTCTAAATGAACTCCAGCTAAAGCAGTTGAGTGTGAAGTAACCGTCCTGGATTAGCTTTTGTCTTAGATATGAGAAGTATAATGGGGAGTATCGCCATTTAGTTAACATTTTGGTCAGGGAGAGAGACATGATATAAAGTAGAGTCATGGGCTCAGAATTAACGCGCGTGAAAAAATTGAAAAAAATAACCGCGATACAAAACTAATTGCGATTCTGAGCCGGTGATTCCACATTATATTGCCGTCGTTGGGAAAAAATATATTTTTCATACTGGCTCCGTGGCTGCGCCACTCCACTAATTTGGAATATATTTTCCACCATCTAGCCGACAATGTAATGTGAAATCACCAGCTCAGAATCGCAACTAGTTTATAGAATCACCGGCTCAGAATTAACGCGCGTGAAAAACTCCGTGGCTGCGTCACTCCGCCAATATGTAAGATATTTTCTCCCAACTCAGAAGCCGGCAATATGATGTGGAATTAGGCAGCGTGGCGCAGTGGTTAGAGCTGGGGCTTGAATGCGGAAGACCCGGGTTCGATTCCCCGACTCTGACCACTGAATGAATTTGTCCTCGGTGATACCAAGATTAAATTTACCACGCTTTGTAAATAGCCAACTGGTTTGCCTCCTACCAGTTGGGATTTTTAATTAGGGAAGAGGGAGGTTTTTAATATGACACTGAAAAGCCCCTTTGGGAAGTTGTCATTAAGTGTGTATTATTATCAATTAGTTTATAAAATTGTTGTAAATGGAGGTGATACATTGAGGGTATATTTACCAGGGACCAAAAATACGCGACAAGAGCAGATAATCAAACATCAAATGCAAACAGCAGTGATAAACATATTTGTTTCAATCTTAACTCGACGTTTCGTATGTTACAACATACATTATCCAAAGTGAAAAACCGTTTAAGTTTGAAATTCAAATACAAGCAATAGAACTTTGAGGGCCAAGTAACTCTACAAGAGAAGATAAGGGTATTTTATCAAAAACCTGGATCTCACATTTACTTTAATTATCGAAGCTCTTCTCCTCCCCCCCCCATATCTTGAGTCATCCTTCAGTTGAAGGTGACACATTTACGAAGTGCTTGTACAATGATTCAAGCGCTATTTTTTTGTTGCAAGACGTTCCTATCCAAAAAGGCCTAGGCTAGTGTATCTTTCTCCAGAAGCGTTGTGAGGCCTTCCATCTCGGCGACTGGCCTCAGACGATCAAGGGAATGGTGGCATGTCTAGCTAGCGCCAAACAACGGCGTTTCAGAGTATATGACATAAATCGTGATATGATTTTCATTCAACATATCTGTTGGATATCAATCTTAGTGACACGAATTTAATATTAACTATTCTAGTAGATTGCTGTGATTATGAACGCTTTCTTTGAAGGTCGAAAATTTAACAAGTTTGGAGAGTTAACGGCTCAGTGGTGGAGCAAACGGGCTTTATCTGGTTTCAACAACAAGGCAGAATGTATTAAGCGACAATATTCACAATATAAAGTCAAAGGAAAATATCCGGTGGGATTATTTTGAATAAATTATAAAATATTGCTTTGTGTTGTATTGTTGTGCACTTTTACGTTTTTTCTTGTTGAATTTTATTCATACCTCGGGTAAACGAACGTTGGATTGCATTGAATCGCCTTTTTGTGTGCTGTATGGCATTTTGTTGTATTTTATTGTTCTGTTTTATGTTGTACTGTACTGCATGTACTATATTGTATTGTATTATTGTGTACTGTACTATATTGTATTGTATTATTGTGTACTGTACTATATTGTATTGTATTTTATTATATAGATACTGATGAAATACCAGGATTTTTCCTTTTGCTAAAAAATTATATCTTCACCGCGCGCAGTGAAGATACTATTTTTATATTTCACGTGTGAGGATATTGGAGTGGCCATGGTTACCAACATAATTACTGTTTCGAAGCTGTTTCGAAAATGAATAAAAAAAATTGTCTTTTGTGTGGAAATTTCATCAGTATCTATATAATAAACAGAACATTACGTGGCCGCTTGGGGATACAAATTTTATCTTCTCGTGCTGAGGTATCTTCGCTGCGCTCACTCGTGAGAAATACTTTCAGCACTCGAAGATAAAATTCGTATCCCGGCGCGGCCATGTAATATTCTCTATATACTGTACTATATTGTATTACATTGTATTGCATTATGTTATATCTAAGCATTACAGCAGAACTTTCTATGACTTTATCGGTGAAATAGAGCACTTGTGATGTGGGGAGAGACACGAGAACGTTGTAAAATCACGAGCCGCAATTTTGCCCAAAAGTCATAGAAAGTTGTGCTCTAATGCTTTTATGATATAGCAAAACAAGCGGTAAAACAAGCGATTGAAAACCATCACTTTATTGTTGTAATAAAGCATAGATTGGAACCAATCAGAGCGCGTATTATATCGTAGCTATATTATAATATATTGTATTTTATTTTATTATCCAACTGCACGAATATCCATATAAATAACACTATGAGAGGATCTGGGGCGGGTACGGATATCCCGCCCTATTGTACATTTTGAGCGATATTTGTACTCCAGAAATTTTACCACGCGTGTCGCGGTATTTTATTTTTCCTCGAATAAAAAATTGGATAATATATCACTTGTTAGACAGTTTAGTAAATCTGAACTTCGGGCTCTTCAAAATACTACAAGAAATACTACAAGACTCGTAAAAATATCAATATTCAGCCATACTACACACTAATAATATATATGTATTGAACTGTATTGCATTGTGTTTTATTGTGTTGTAGTGTATGTATTTTTCGTTGTTTTTGTATTGTTTTTAATGATTTATAAGCTAGGGTTTTTTACTCCGGTTGCATAAGACAAACACATTCTATATCCTTCCATTATCTATATGTTTATGAAGATCAGAATAAGGATGTTAAACAGGTCTTGGTCGACCTTTTTTACGATATTTTATTGAGGGAACTAAAAGACACGTTTGTGGGCAGTCTGCTGTCCTTTTCATCGAGAGTATTTTAAATACATCTATGAGTTGCTGCTGTAGAAAACTAAGACCTTCAAACAAAATCCGGACCCTGAAGTGATGATTAAAATCCCCTTTTGAAGTATGTTGTTCTATCATTATCGTTCTTATAATTTTCTAATTTGTATAAACTTGCGTTGTAAAGCTTCCCATTTTTTAATTATTATCATTTTCCAGCCAGTTAATCTGTTAATCTATTTTGATGTCACAGATCAATGGCAAGTTGACGTTAGGAGAAAATATTGCTGATAACGGTGGCTTTAGGTCTTCGTACAGGGTGAGTAACATCTATATTTATTAAATTTTCAACCTCGAATATTGCGTTTCTAGCGTTCTGATTGGTTTACTCAATCTCGGTTATCAGCTCATATACCAAATGACCATATATAGAAACTAACAAAAATAATCTTGTTTCTCAATTTATTAAAAGGCTTTTGCTATTTTCAAGTATTGAAAAGTTCGGAAAACTCATGAAATTTAATAAAAACAATTATTCCATTCGCGCTTGTTGGATATGAGATGATTATAGCCAACTCGGCGCTACGCAACTGGTTGGCTATTTACCATCTCATATCCAACAAGCGCGAATGAAATAGTTGTTAAATATCCACGAATCGTAGAGTTACCAGACAAACTACAGTGCAGTATACGGTCACGTCCCGATATTGCGGGCACCCTCGTGATCGTAACTTTGTGTCCGTAATAGCGGGAGTCCGTAATAGCGAGGTGCGGCAAAAAATTCCCCTAATTTTGCTTTTAAAGCAAACCTCTATAACTCAGTACTGCTACGCTGCTTTATTCTTGCTTCAATTTAAATTTGTTTATTGACTGATTTATGAACAAAACAACTTCTGCTAAGTGACTGTATGCTGAATGTCAAACAGGTTGTTTAAACTTGACTACAACATTATTTATGAAGCATATACAGAAAAAAAACTTCAAGGTCTTAGTGAAGCTTTGTAACTGCCAAAACTTGGCTTTTTGATAAATGTAAAGCAAACATTTTGTCAAATATATGAATTTATGTGGCACCAATTTTTAAAAACATGTCGCAAGTGTCTGTTATACTTGGAGAAAAACAATGAAAATTTTAGTTCGGGACCAGGTGAAGTGTCCTAATGGCCGTAATAGCGAGGTGTCCTTAACAGCGGGGTGTCCGCAAGGCGGGAGTTGACTGTCCATGACAGGGATAGTCAGATTTGCCTCGTGGTTACCAGTCATGCCTTCCACCATTTATAGAACCCGGGATTCATTTCCAGGCTCCGTACGTGAGCTGAGATTTGTCGATCTCAATCTGATTCTGAGGGATACAACTTTCCTGCCAAGATCTGAGCTGTCGAGTGAAAAATCTTAGCCTCTAGAAAGGAAAATGGAAAGCTGCTGCTTTAATTCGCAGTTATAACGTTAAGAAAAATATTTTTGATTTTGTATATTTTGTATTTGTGATTGTGATTGGATATGCAGGCTGGCGCAGTTGGTAAGATTTCTGCTTTCCATCCACGGCCACAAGGTCGCCAGATCCATCCAGGCATGATTGGCGTGATTTGAATATTTTTGTGATCTTCTGTTTCGCTTAAGCCAAATTAGGTTTCCAACCTAATAATAATGTATATAAACATTAATTCATGACTACACAGCCAAATAAGTTGCGTAGTTGGCGCATTGCTGTGAGATCTCTGTCTTACAACCACAAAGTCTTTGGTTCAATCACTATTAAGGCTGCCGAGGTTTGAATCTTTGTGCGACCTTCTTATCTACCAAAACCAACTCAGCATTCCATCTCCCTATGGTATGTAAATGAGTATCAGCATCTTCTGGGAGCTAACCTGCGATGGATTAGTGTCCCGTCCAGGGGGAGTCAAAGACTCTCATCCCCTTAACACTACA
>JAOTRI020134874.1:0-21489 GCA_028564885.2 Zoanthus sanctaehelenae
AGGGTTGATGTCCATGTTTTGAGGAAGGCATTGTAGTTTGAAGTGAAGGGAAAGAGGAAGCGAGGACGACCGAGGAAGACATGGAGATCACAGTTGGAGAAGGAGAGTAGGAGTGTTGGTTTGAAGATGGAGGATGCAGTGAATCAAGCGGGAAGAAGAGTAAGAGTGGGAGAGATTGCTGGTAGATTGGGGTAAATCCGGCCACCCTCGTTTACGGGGATAAAACCGGGTCAAAACTGCATTGATGATGATGATGATAAATAGTAATTCACTGAACAATCCAGATTCAGTCCCTCTACATGAATCCAATACTTACCCATTGTACTCTTTTACCCATTGTATCGCTTAAATAAGAATGATAATTTGTATTATTGATAACGTCAGACCTAAGGTCGCGAATTGTAATTGATTCCATTTTGCTATTGAATGAAGACTATCGGACGGACCATTGGGTAACTAGTTTTGATTACGTTTCAAAATGAAATGAAAGTACCAGGATTCTCCATGGTTTAACAAATTGATGTGAGTCAAGTATTCCAACCACATCGCTGTTTATTGCTTAGTTTGTTCCTCCTCCGTAAAGTCTGAGATTAATTTGTTGCTGTTGATTTTCAGGGCACTAGTCCACCTCTCAATTTGACATCAGGATTATCGTCACATTGGAACAGTATTGATACAGTACCTTGTACAAACAGCGTTAGCTCATTGAATACACCCAGTGTACACAAAGAGACCGAGCGGGCTCATTCTGACACAGAAGCAAACAAGAAAACGGAAAACTTAAGGAGAGCACATTCGGCATCTGACGTTTCCCTGGAAGGTTTAGCAGGTCAGTTTTGGACATTTTAAACATAAAAAATATTTTATTTGGTGAGTCGTTATCGAGTGCAATTAAGAGGAGATATGTATACTTGGATACTAAACATTAACAATAATGATACAGTTCCTTTATATCTTCGTGCATTGTTGTAATCCAAGTATAGATCATCATCATCTCATTTTTCCTTATGTGGAAATAGATAGATAGATAGATATAGCACATACCATATGCTGGTAGCTTTGTTTGCAGCTGTGGTAGGCTTGTTTACAATTAAACATTTCTCGTGTTCTTCCAACATCCCGCGTGGTTTATTATGCCGGTAAACCCATAGAAAAGTATGTTTTATAACTTAGACATACAACATTTCTATTAAAAAGATATATCTTTCATTGAAAACGGATGTTTGATATAACTTAAAGTTCAACAGACGTCAGTTTCTAAAATGTTGTGTGTTCTTCTCCTAATCTTGAACCTCAGACCAATGGTTATCTTAAAATACCAAAAGAGTCTTCTTCTGGTATCCACCGGTAATGGTCTTTGTGTAGTCTTTCCCTTTCTCTAAGGATATCATTTCTGCGAGTCAGCTATGATATCTCAAGCATTTGCGTCCCTTACTTCTTGCTGAGGAAAATTCTAATGGCATAAATGATACTTGTTCGACTTCCAGGACTGGACTTGAGTATATTGTTTTCGCATCGTTTTCATGCAGACGACAAAGAAGATCATTTGTTATGACTCACCTAACAGAGTATTTACGGTAATAAGAACAACCAGAGCATAAGCTGAAATGAACATAATAATGATAATAATAATAATTTACCCTTTTTATAGCAGTAATAATAATATAATAATTATAATCGATATTAGAAACTATTAAATATCAAAAAACATGTATTTACAACAAAAAAACTTTGGTCATATTATCTTCGAATTGAAATGCATCTATAGATAGTAATTAAAAAGTTCCTATTTACAATAATTTATAATTACAAAAAGATAAAAGAAAAGGAAATACAAACAGACAAAATAATTTAAAAAACATAAGGATCCCTAAATGTCCCATTAACAAATCAGTAAATAGCTCCTCCACTGTTCTCAATTTCTATATCAGTGTTGCAAATGTCCCATCTCAGAAGTGCAAAGGAGGTTCTTGCACGTATCTATGAGATTGTTTTAGTGTAAACCTCTCCTTTTTTTGATGGCGATTAACTCTGCTAGTCTGCTGTGGTAGATTAAACACTCTTTCCCCATTCCACCAGTTGCTGTAAAAATAAGAGGGGTGAATGTTCTTTGCTCGATATTGAGCACTCAACTTCCATTAACACTTTTTCTCATTCTCATGTTTGACGATATGATGATGATGATGATGATGATGATGATGATAATAATAGTAATAATATATATATATTGCTAAAAATGTTACTTTCAATATATATATTGTTTTTATATACTATAAATAATAATAACATAAACAACATTCCAAGATAAGTGGTTCTGTATTGTTGATCCAGATGCAGGTGCTGAGGTCCCGAGGGCTAAGTCAGCAGATGTTCTAGGTGCTGTGACTAACCTGACTAGCGGTGCCTCTACACCAGATGATGTACCTGATAGTGGTACATTGTTGGCTACTTCTAGTATCCAGCCGTCACCAGCAAACACCAAAAAAGCACATGGTGGAAAAATTGATTGGAAAGGTTTTGAAGAACAAGTGAAATTCTCTCATGAAGAGCGCGTATGTGCAATGTGTGTGAATTATGAACGTCAGTTACAGAATGTACAAGGGGAGAAGCACAAGTATCAGAATCTTGCTAACAATCTTCAGAAGGAGCTTGAGCAAGAAAAGGTTCGTTAAATTTATCCCAACCCTGGATGGTTTACAACGAAACCACGTAATTACAGTATAAGTACCGTAAAGCCCGATGTATAAGTACGTTCAAGTTATTACCCTCAGTATTAGCTGAACTTCCTCCTTTTGAAAGTTCTGTAGGTCGCTTCCAAGTTCCCTTTTGAAAATTCTGTAGGTCACTTCCAAGTTCCCTTTTGAAAGTTCTGTTGGTCACTTCCGAGTTCCCTTTCGAAAGTTCCGTTGGTCACTTCCGAGTTCCCTTTTGAAAGTTCTGTAGGTCACTTCCAAGTTCCCTTTTGAAAGTTCTGTAGGTCACTTTCGAGTTCCCTTTTGAAAATTCTGTTGGTCACTTCCGAGTTCCCTTTTGAAAGTTCTAAAGGTCGCTTCCGAGTTCCCTTTTGAAAATTCTGTAGGTCCCTTCCAAGTTCCCTTTTGAAAGTTTTGTAGGTCACTTTCAAGTTCCCTTTTGAAAGTTCTGTAGGCCCTTTCCGAGTTCCCTTTTGAAAATTCTGTAGGTCACTTCCGAGTTCCCTTTTGAAAGTTTTGTAGGTCACTTCCGAGTTCCCTTTTGAAAGTTCTGTAGGTCACTTCCGAGTTCCCTTAAGCATCTATTTCAATGCGAGTCAACGATTTAATCAGTTCTTATGAAAATGACTTCGATTGGCATGAAAATGAAACTAAATGCAGAACTCATTTTCATATGTTGACAAGTTGGCACTTTTCCGATTGAATAAGCCGAAAGTCCCCAAACTATTTATTAAAGATCGTAGGTCTAATTCTCCGCTTATACATTGGTACTACGTTATACATTGGTACTACGTTATACATTGGTACTACGTTATACTTTTTATAAAGACAAGGTTTGATTTATTCTAATAGAGAAGTATTTCAGCTTCTACCGGGGAATAAATTAAGTAGATCAATTCACAGAATAGAGGGAGGGGTGGGAATAGATTCGTTCACACCATCCAGCAGAAAGCAGACTTTAATTTGTCATTTTTGAATCGAATGCAAATCTGCATAACTCTTTCCGAACGAATGCAAAGTTTGTCAGACACACGCTTTGTAAAATGTTTTAATCAACCATCTTGTAAAAAACCGATTTCCTCTTTGCTTTTCATAAAACTAAACAACTGTGTTTGGCATGCTTCATTGTTTTATTGCAGAAAGCACTGTTTGATGAACAGCGGATTAGAACCAAACTTGAAGAGGCTGTAACAAACTCTGCTGAAGACGCACAAAGCCAGATCAGCACCCAAACTTTATCGGCAGTAAAGTTGGAAAGACTGTTGCGATCCCTGCAGGACAATTTTGAATTAACTAAACAAGAGTCATGTGCACAGATTGTAAGTATTCTTAATAATTTTGTTTAATCAAAGTTAGTGGAATCGACTAGTTAGAAAAATGTTTTTTGTTCCCTTCAATTCCTTATTATAAATAGTAAAAGGCTTTAAAATGTAAATGAGAAAATGGCTAATAGAATTATGAAACATCCCAACTTTATCACTGCGCTTCATTTAGTTTTAGTGTGCTACATCTTTGGACACAGTTACATAACATTCCTTCGTCACTATACACATGTTATATGAAGGTGTTGGCCCTGCACCAACAAGTTTGTTTCTAAAGTTTTATTTCATTGAGTAAGATTTCATTCTCTCACCAAACACATTTGATAACGTTCAACTGCCTCGTTAGGTGTGACGAAGCAGTTTTGTAAAAGTTCAGTTGTGCACCTAATATTCCAGAAGTTAGATTTTTTTTTACCTTGAGGAGTAGTTTCACAAATTTTGCCTACCCTTTACAGAGGACGCGCTAGAATATTGTGTCGAACCTATTTTTCGTGGAAGCGGAGGTTATCTAAGTGTACCACACAGTAGGGTTCGACATTAACACTCACCCGTATCCCATTGGAGAGAATATCTAACACTTGGAAAGTAAAAAAATATATATTAATGAACCCCAGAATACTTACCGGATTGGAAAGGGCATTTTTTGGCTACTGCATAACAGATGTTATTATGTTGTAATGAGGACAGCCGCATAATAAGCACAAGATTAGCAAAATCTTTTGTTCTTCTCGTGCTTCTTGTTATGTCACTGATGTCGCCAGTGAGGACTACACGGACATAATTATAAGAATAAAGTAAACTTCATGACGACATAATAAAGCTTGTGCTAATGCTTATGTACTAGTGAGGAGCAGCCTTAAGAAACGTTAACTCTGTAATCCAGTTTGGAAAGTAAAATTTTGAGGTGGAAAGTAAATTTTCAGGCCTTCTTTCTACACTGACAAGTGTTGTCAAAAGTTAATCGTATCGAGCGTTGAACAGAACCTAAATTAACAATATATTTGTTGGCTTTTTATATACATACCTCTAAATATTTTTCATTCTTTAAGGGCACGATTTCTATATCGTGCCCTATCTCTTCTCATTTTCCATTGGTTTTATTTTTGTTTAAATTTTCTAAGTTATATTCATTTATTTATTTTTAAATATGACCTTACCATAGCTATGTAATAACCTAAGAAAAGAGATGAATAAATGAAATGAAAAAAATATTCATTTATTTTTATCTTGTTGCAGAGCAAATTACTTAAATCAAGGGATACTTTAGAGGTTGAGGTGAGATTTATGGTATCGTTGTCAATAGAACTTGAACATGTATCCTGTTACCTGTAGTTACTAATGTATGTGTCAATATGAAACTATTTGACCTCAGATATAGACAACGATTTCATAGCGCGAAGTGTCTAATTTTAAAATAACTAGTAAATTGTAGGGAAAATATATCTATTTTTTGGTTCAGAAAATAATTTTTTCTTTATTTGTAAGTATTAAAACTTCAAGAGTACGATAGCCGGAGATAATCGTCTGCGCTATGGGCCAATAGACCATTTTCGATATGTTCAGGCGTGTAAGACTGGTACCAAGTTGACGCGCGAAAACGAGGCTTGCGGGAATAGCGCGCGAGAATTAAAAAATACAGAGAGGAGAGAGAGGAAATATTGTTTGTATCTCGAGCATCCATTGCAGTTAAACCATGGTCAAAATACTGTGCAGTGGCTTTGTGCAAAAATGGAACCCACAACAAGCCTGATCTCTCATTTTTTCGCTTTCCTTCCCATTAGAAACTGCGCAAAAAGTGGGAAGTATTTTGTCGAAAGGCTGACGAAAAATTTCAGATTCTAAAAGATCTTAGGATATGCTCGCAACATTTCAGTGAACAAGACCTCAAAAAGACACTCTCGGGAAAGATTGAAGTCATTTTCGTGCTGTGTATTCCCCCAAGCCTCGTCTTCGCGCCTTTATTTAGTACCAGTCTTACGCGCCTGAATATATCGGAAATGGGCTATTGGCTCGTAAAAGATTTAGCTTAATGAAACTAACCATTCACCTTCAAAATGTACAACTGTTTGTACCTACCTGTGTATAGAGACACACGTTAAGTAGAAACCTTAAGATTATCTTGCTTCCAACGGCAGTAGCTTTATCAGTTTGTAAGAGCATGCACAGTGCTGGTATCAAATAATATATTTGAATGAAATGCTAGTTTTCAGACCTTTTGTTATCTGATTGCCTAAATTAGTTCAGAACCGCATTTAATTCCTAATACTCATCCCAAACTGTAAAACAATCGCAATAGTTGTTTGGCCCCATGATGTTCGCAGTAAGATTCACTATGTGGTTCTTAAACTTTTTGTTTATCTCTGCCACTGATTGGTGATTTCTCTTTGTTGTAGTTGGAAAGGCTTAGAGCTGACTACGGAGCGTTACAAGACAGTGCATTGCATCAGTTAACGCAGGTTCAATTGTACCTTGTTTGCCTTCTATTTGGTGTCCCTTGTCATCTTATCACTGGTTTACGCTCTTGTTTTGCCTCACTGATTTATTGTCTTGGCTCAGCTTTCGACTTCTTTTGTTTAAATTTTATAGGATTCTATTTCTAAATTGGGAATTGTTCACAGTATATAGGATTTTTCTGTATATTATCGAGTTTTACTTATTGGATGAAAGTTTTATTTCATCTCTATATGGTTCAAATCTTGATGTCAGTTTTTTTCACAGTACACTGTATATTTAACAATTATTTCACCTGCGCGCGTTAGATATGAGATGATTAATAGCCATCGAGGTGCGTAGCTATAATCATCTCATATCCTACATACGCGAGTGGAATAATTGTTTTTTTATCAAAAACTTTATGAAAAACTTTTGATTTTTAAAATTCTTTAGCTCCATTCCAATTTTAAGCTAGCACGCACGCTTTCCATATTTGTAGATTATGGTATATTGGCTTATATACCGTAATGACTAAGCCAATAAAAGTCTTGAGTTGCATTATCCAATGATCCAGAAACTAATCGTGACGGAGTTGGGCTGCCTGTGTTACAAGCCAGCCTTTACTTGGATTCCATTCAACGACGGATTTTAATAATTTCAATGTAATGACCAGTGGTACACGAAAACGAGCATTTCATCACGTACGTCTTAGATACGCATGTTCATTGTTTATCTGCACATACACTTTGTTAACTTTACAATATTTTTCATGAGCAATGTCAAGTATCCGGCTTTTAAAAATAATAAACAATATGCGAGCAGCATTCCACTTGCTTACTGCAACAACTAGTGTAACATTTAATATGCCATTCTTTCGTACTTTGAATTTCATTTTGCTTCAACAAAATACTGGTACTCATGGTTTTTTTCGCATGTAAATGTGTGCTTCGTTCGACTTTGGGGTAATAACTATTTACAGTAATTTCATCATGCATTACGAGTAATGCCGCGGACGTTATAAAGCTAAAAAAAGTATTAAATTGTGTAATTGTTTATTGAGATTGGGCTTATTTTTATTAATATGTAGGGCTTCTTTAAGTTTAAGATCAATGGGATTGTTGGCTGTGTCTAGAATAGTAAAACAGGACGGTGTATATAAACTTATAAATTTATTCATTAACTAGCTTACTATTTATTTGATTATCCATTGTAACTCTTTCATTCTAATAAACTGATGATGGCATAAGCATGCCGAAACATGTCTTTTGAAAACGTTGTTTTTGTCAAAGTTACATATAAAGTTGTTGTTTGGTGTTGTAAAACCCAATATTATACGTTTTGATTATCAACAGATGGAATCAGACTCACGAATTGCTGAAATGAAGGAGCAGTTGTTACAAATCAGGGCAGCTTCTGAGAGCACTGAAGAAACTCTCAGAAATGAGGTAACTGCTTAATACTGTGTTATTATTTTGCAATCGGGTCAGTTGTGGTAAACTTATCCTTAACACAATAACCCATTGGGGATCAAAATCAACTTTGATCATCAACTTTGCTTTCCAACCATAATGTTTCTTCAGAAAACTATGCTGTCTGCATACTTCACCGTAACTCATTTCCCAACAACCAAGATTGTGTAGCTGTGACGAGTTGAACGAGTCTGGCTAAGGAAGATATGAAAGCATCAAAACATGTAAGGAATACCAGTTATACGGAAAAGGACAGAAGTTTCACTATCAGTCTAATACCTCAGTTGTACGTCTGTCGACATCCAGTCTATACAAGGACGATATACAGTGATATTTTTTGTTTGCCGTGTACCTAATCTTATAGTAATATTTTGTTTGCCGTATGCGTACACTTACAGTAATATTTTGCTTGTTGTCTAGATCCTATTCTTAAAGGATAGGGCAATGGCGGAACAAGTTGAAAAAGACAGTTTGGAAGAGATGTTCCAATCGGAAGTGGATAGTATGAAGAAAGAGATAAGTACGAAAACAGAATGAGAATCATACGGTAGACTTTTAAGTACTACAATGGAATGAATACTCACTTTGTCCGTTAATTATGATTACCCAAACAAAACGCAATGAATAATCAGTAAATCTATCTTTTGTATTCCTTACAGGTAGTTTTCCTGAACTATTAGTTTAGGACGCTTTCGTAGTTAATTTCTTTATCAATTACATGTTTTGCATTTTGATTTTCCCTACTGCACCAAGACGTTATCGTTAATTTCACTTCCCGTTGTTGTTAAGCTTGAGACAAACGTATAAGAACAACAGGTTATTAGTCCATGATTTTGGAGTCTGCAATCACATGGAATGTTTTCTTTTTCAACTATCTTGCAGTTAACTTGAAGTCAGACCTCCAGAAGGAGAAAGCATCGACTAAAGAGGTGAAAATCTTTTTTTAAAGAGTACTTGAGAGTACCGAGTGTCAATGTTGATAAAGTACAAAGTTATATAAATCGTACAAAGGAAATTAATTTTCCTTGTTTGGCTTATAGTATTACAATTGCTTGTGTTAACAGTCTGACAAATTTCGATTTATCTAAATTTCCTGTTTCCACTTCCAGCAAATCAGTATGCATGCATCTTTTCTTATGTTTCACAGTTTGTCATTATTGTTGACAATTGGCTTATGTTCGTAGGTTAACGGCGAGGTGGTTACATTGCGAGGAGAGCTTGACGAAACCATGGAGGAGAAGGTATGGCCTCTAACCATTTGATTTTAGTTACCATACTTCTTTCATACTTTACTTACCTCTTCGAACAATACACTACATCATGTGTGTTCGTTTCTTTTCACACTTTGCTGAAACCACTAGGCATATTTACAAAAACACCAACATCTCAGAAGTGATAAAATACAAAATCGTATAGAAATCAACTTCTCGAAATATTCCAACACCGCATTAAGTTGTTAGTACTGATCCTTGACATCATCCATCCTAGGACAACAATTGTACGTAGTTATTATTCATGCTTTTCATTTGTGAATCTTGGAATTGAAAAGTTTTAAATGATAACAGAACATTTTCTATTTGTGAGTTTGCGAACCATTTTAACTTACAGCTTGTTTCGCAATGTATATTTGTTACATCGTAAGTGCTAGTCAGTGTAATTCTTACCTTAATCCATTTTAACTTACAGTTTGTTTCGCAATGTATATTTGTTACATCGTGAGCAGTGCTAGTCAGTGTAATTCTCAACACTAATTCCTGGTCTTCAAAGGATTAAGTGTGATTAATTGTTTGTACAATTTGACAGGGAAAATTAGAAGAGGCATGCAATAAATTGAAGACACAGCTTCAGTCACTTAACCAACAACTAAATAAATCGGAAGAAAACCAAAGAGATTTCGTCAGGCTATCGCAATCATTGCAGGTTTGTGTCAAGAGTTTATCTCTTACGCATAACATTGTTAAATGATTACTTACCTAAAAGGATTTTGTTAAAGTGAAAGAAACCTAAATAGCTTACTGATCATGGGTTTTCGTCCTACACTTTGTTCCAGATGCAAATTGCACAAATTCAAGAATCGCAAACTGAAGTCCGTTGGGAACATGAGGATGATGTGTCAAAGTGTAGGAAATGTCTGCAATCTTTCCGATTAAATAAGGAAAAGGTATTTCCTTTGTATTACGAAGGCTGATTTTGTTTGATAATTAAATCTGTTGTCTGACCTTGATACTAATCCAATTATTTAAACATGTGCTTTCTTACCTTAAACTCGGATCTACGTTTATTTTTTCAGAGCAGGGAATGTAAGTGCTTGTTGGGCCATAGACCATTTTCGCATTGAAGATGTCGCTAACTTCAATGACCATGGAACTCAGTTTTTTATAGTGTTAGCCTCAATATGAAGTTAAATATCCCTAAATACCAACGCAGTTTTATACTACATGCAACTATGTGTATTGTTAGAGATGTGACTTTTCGCTCGCTCGCTCTCTCGCAAGTATTTTTGAATCTTTAACAGCAAAACGAGGCTAACACTGCAAAAACTGAATCCACTGTCATTAAAGGTAGCGGAATTTGCAGTGGGAAATTGGCCTATTGTCAGACAGTTTGGCTATGAGTTTTGAGAATGTTTTCATTGACTAACCATCCCAATACATGAACGGCAGAGAAGGCCGCAGCCCCACAGATATTAGGGACCTTAAGCAACGAGGATGGCGACGCCGACGACAACGGCAGAGAACAATTGAATATACGATAACTGTACGTTGGAATGCAGCGAGTAAAGCACGTGCAAGGAGTTGTCGCTACAATTAGAACGTGAAAATACCTGTTTTGGACGTAATAGCAAAAACTTTCTCTGTATCTGTTTAGCTTCATGGAGAAACATTAAATCGTTTTTCTTTTCACAAAGCGAAAAGCAAAAGAATAAAACCGCAAAAAAATAAAGAGTAAACCCAAAAGGTGATTCCATGGAGTCGTCGTCGCTCACGTTCCCGTCCTCGTTGCTTAAGGTCCCTGTTACCCGATCAGTCTGTTGGTAATGAGGCTGCTACCCTCCCGGTCACCTTTCTCCTTGCTCGCTATATGTTCGTTTTTGCTTTCTTCTTTTTCTCCTTTTCTCGGAGTGGCTAATTGCTTGTGATCTTCCATTTAGCTCGGTCCTCAGCAAGTAGTCCCCAGTTATTATCGGCTTGCAGACCAGTTGCAGTCACGTTTTTCTAGCAGCTATTCTTGAAATGTAGGTCAAGTCTTAGGCTACCAACAGGCCTGGAACCAACTTCCAGCTCCCCATACAAGGGAACTTATAGAAATTCAACGATCTTCCATTTAGCAGACATGGCTACCCATCTCGATCTGCGTTGTCTAAGGAGGACTTAGGTCGAATAATAAATCCATGTTCTTTTAGATTATGCAATATTGCAAACATCGGTTTATGAAATGGTAAGGAGAGGATGTGACAATAGCATATCTATTGGATGATGTGCATGACCGAGGGTAATTATTGACCTTTTCCATCATAAACCCCTCGGTTTTCCATCAGTAAACCCTCGGAAAAGGGTTCGAAAAGGAAAGTAGTAATTTTTTATCAAAGGAAACCGCTTAATGAACAGCAAAAATAGACTGCTGCTAAAGAGTAAATGAAATACGCAATGTTGTAACTGAAATAAATGAACGATTAGTTGATTGTTTGATAGACTAAATTAACCTGTAACATGAATTTGGTCTTTTACGAACGAAAAATAGTTCTATTCTTTACTTCTGACGTTGTCGAGAGAACAACGAAACGTAGTTTCTGGTTGTTGTTTTTTATAATGAATCATTTCATCATAATTTGTTGCGGTTTGTTTCACTGACCATCACCAGTAAGTACGTAGTGTATCTTGTATCGTTCGTTGTTCAGAATATATAGAATATTCCGAGAGAAAATTAACGTATTGCCGCTTTTGTATCACCAGAATTGTTTGCATGAATACTATTCGATAATTTATCAAAGTATCGTAGTTTTTGTTTCATCTTCAGAGATTTCTACTAAAATGATTTGATTTCTGGCTTTCGATATCCGTAGCTCCTAATAGAAACTGCTAGCTCTTATTCTAACTGTTCACTAGTACCAAGATCGTGGATTTCTCCTTGTTGTCGTCGTAGCAGCGCATTTATGACAAAAATTCGTCAAAGCAAGTCTATGTAGCGACAATAGATCGTTTTCACTTGACGTCATGGCAGCCATGTTGGTTTACTCTCAACAAGAGTTTTGGCTTCTTTTTGTTTCTGACACCAACATGGCCGCTGTTCCTATTGTCTTCTGTGTCTCTTGGGAATGTGCGAAAACTATCTATACCTTACTATCGTTGATGAAAGCTGAATGATGCCCTCATCAACAAGAACTTTTCTTTCTTTCAAGATAAACAATTTAAATGCATGTGCTGGACATTGCATGTACATCAAACATTCTGTATTTAGTATTTTTCGTGTAGTTGTTAATATGATTGTTTCACTAATAATAACCTTTATCTTTCTCCAGCACCATTGTGATCATTGCGGTAAAATCTTCTGCAATAACTGTTTATCGAACACAATCTACAGTGGAACAAACAAACGAAAACATCGAGTATGTGAGTCGTGTTTTGCTGCGCTATCCAAGGACGCTAATTCAACATACTTTAACACTACCCTTGCTGATGAGAACAGGTGATAAATGACACTTCTTTAAAAAATTATATTTAACTGGATTAAAACCATGCATTCGCCTGCTGTGATAGGTGCAAAGGTTTGTTGTCAAGCTGGAACAGGGAAGCAGATACTTTGCCAAATATTTACGCCGGAATCAAGCTCACGGGGATATTAAAGAATTTGTTTGCTGCTTGGAGTCATACGCACTGAAAAAAACAGACAGACTTATCTAGCCGGGGTCTGTCTCTCGAGCGGTTATGTCAAATAGCGATAACTATAGGAACAGTTATGTTCTATGTTGGTTTCTCGAAATTTTATTTTGATGATGTAAATACATCGTTTAGAAAGGGCTTCTTTTTCAATTTAAAGGTCAACGTTCTGAATTTTGAATTGATTTGGAAAGTGGTTCATCTCTAGTGGTAGACTACTACATATAAATCTAGTTTGTTGTTTGATAGAGTTTTTCTTAGACAACAATATACTGAAGCAGACCACAAACAAATATATATGCTTTTCTAAAAGGGCAATAGTCACTACAGTAACTGTACATCTTGGCAGCCTCAGATTGGAGTTTTGAAAGCAGTTGTCTCATATGGTAGCTAGCACCAAATCTTACCGACTTTGTTAATCAGAAATAAATAATCATCGCTTTGACCTTGTCGGAGGTAGCAAACTTTTAAAGCAAAAAAATTGAGACAAATCTTTATAATTACTAGCAACGCATTTTCAGCGGAGTTCTATGAAAAATATATCAGTTTTATAGTTGTTTTGTACATTTAGAATGAATATGGATATTATTAAAAAGTATTTGTTATGTGATAAGAACATTTATATTTTGTGAATATTTAACCATTAATAATGCCAATATTACACGTATTTAGGAAACAGAGTTATAAATAGACCATTTTATTGTTCCTGAAAGGTAACCAAGCTTCTACATGAAACTGAGGCTAAGGATGACCTGATACAGTTAGAGAAGTGGAAATTCTTTCTTATAATAACTATTTCCACTTCTCTAACGGTGTAGAAGCTTAGTTACTTTTCAGGAACTGTAAAATGGTCTATTTCCTTCGAGGTGTGAGTTGCCAAGATAGCTATAATCACGTGTAACAACCGCGATCGCGCGAGTTGATTTATTCAGCTTCACATCCGTTGCATAGAATGTTTACACCAATAAAATTAAAATAGCAAGTCAAGAGACACCTTCGACGTGTTATCATTTTAACAGCAATGAGAATAAATACACATTTTATAAATTCTGTTTTGATACTTTATATTGTATTGTAACCATTTCACGTAACCCAATATTTATGGTAACCTTAGCTGTAATTAGGATTTTAAACATCACCCATCTGTCTATCATATGGGATAAGAGGTGTCAACAATTTATTTAGTTAACCAGTTAGAACGCCATAAACGCAATATTCCAAGTAAAATATTTAATACAGGTCCAAGATCAGATCAAAGAGTGAGATGTTTGGTGGAGCCACTGAATAATACAAATTTTCCTTCAACTACAGTTGCAAACTGTGCACATTTGGTTTTGATTTCTCCCTTGTTGTAAACCTCGTCTAGTACCGGTCTTTTTGAAACCTATGGAACTGAACGAAAATTTGGGTATAATTTTCAAATTATTTTGACCCTAATTACGTGACAAAAGAAAGTGGGCAAGGCATTGTGGTAGTTGTAGTATATGACGCCATAATATAAACGGCCTATTCACAGACTTTTCCTTCCCGAATTTTCTCGCAAGTGGAAGGGGTGGGAACGGATGTTCACAAGCTAAATCAATCGTTCCGCTCGGTAAACGCAAGAACAAAACGATCAGTCACGCTGCTCCTGTGTGACAGAAGAGTCTGTAATCTTGACAGAGTGGAATATGTTTAAGTATTAACTTTCTTAGCCAATGCTATTAATTCACTATTTTTTAGCACTAAGAAATCAAACTGAAGAAAAATAATTGTTTTTCAACTAGCTTCTATTTTCTTTATTAACCAAATATTTATTAGCCAATTCTCATTCAACGTTCAGGTTCAACAAATGAAAATTCCGAGTTCTGAACTCATGAAAGTGAGATTAGCTACTCGCATGATCAGAAGTCCCTCGTCTTTCTCTCTCTCTCTCCAGACACACTCCGACCTCTGGTACCCAGGGTAGTAGGCACTTAATGATGGCATTACGTTCATTTTCGTCAACAGACATGCAGTCCTAGAATATTTCGATAATTCATATATTAAGGAACGATTAATTGAGATGGGATGGGCCAACAATACACATAGCTCCGAGTTGGCTATAATCATCTCATATCCAACTAGCGCGAATGGAATAATTGTTTTATTAAATTTCATGGGCTTTCCGAACGTTTCTATGCTTGAAAATGACAACAATTTTTCATTCAGATATTTATCAGCCTGGCAACACTTTACACAGTTAGTTTCGGTATATGAGCTGATAACCGAGATTGAGTGAACCAATCAGAACGCTAGCAACGCAATATTCGAGGTTGAAAATTTAATAATAACAATTATACCCCAGCCCCTGGATGTACAAGCTTCCTTTGATGCAGTGTTAAGTCTACATGGATGTGCAGGAGAGAAAACATGGTAAATTGTTGAAGAAAGCAACCCCAAACCAACAAATGTCACATTATTTTATTTTCAAACTAAGGTGTCTTTTATTTGAAAGAAAAATGTATTACAACATTAATATTTCAAATGTCCGGAAGCGTTTATTTGAATACCTAATTTGTTACACACACAAGTAAAAGCAAAGATTAAATATATGTACACGAGTATAACAGTACTTCTTTCTACATAAAGCTAGTATATCCATTGTTTAGCCGAAATCAGCAAAACCAACGCCCTTAAAAGACTAGGACGAACTGGTTTTCAGTCTTTATAATTCTGTTCGCATGGAAGGAATGAATATTGTAATAGATATATTTGATTATCAAATTTACCAAAAGTGCTTTTAATTACGAAAAGAGATCATCCTTTGTCATGGACTTACATCTCACTTTGTGAGGCAAAACATGAAAGTTTAACTTTCATCATTACCCATCATTCGTCAACCATAGCCATCATTCCTTGTCACAACTACAACTAATCCCCACTATTGCATCAATTATATCACGATCCATTATATACCATGATCACCTATCAATCAGCACGATCTTCACCTTTACCCTTCAGTCATCAATTATATCACGATCCATTATATACCATGATCACCTATCAATCAGCACGATCTTCACCTTTACCCTACAGTCATCAATTATATCACGATCCATTATATACCATGATCACCTATCAATCAGCACCATCTTCACCTTTACCCTACAGTCATCACTTTCCGTCATGGTCATTAGCACTAACCAGCAATCCTTACGCGAGTGCGTCATCAAACCTTTTGTAATTACTAATACTTGGAAATAGATTGATTATTGACACCCTTGATAAATCTCAAACGCCCACAGGGTAAGTTCTTTGAAAAAACATTTTTTCCATTATAATTAATTATTGGTTAATGCTAAAACAACTAACCCCTCCCCCCTCAGGGTCGGTACCTCACGCTAGATAATTTATATACTGTACCTCGGTAAATATCCAACAATATTCACCTACCCTTTAAGAACAACAGCAACCTTGTAAACTAAATAGTAGGTGGGATCAAAATTAGTACAGTACTCAGTAGATTGGTTAGAAAACTTTCTTTATAATTATATTCTTTTCCCTCGAAAATTAATAGTACAAGACTAGTAAACCATCGCACAAAGTACAAGAGATCCTAACCGTGACTGTGACAACACGAAACAAAGATACATTGTCATCTTTTGTAGTTTGCTAAGTTTTCTAGCCAGTCCACACTAATAACTTTGGTATCATAAACTCAAAGTGAATAAAGTCGAATGACTACTCAATGATTATCGAAACATGTAAAAGTGTCTGGAGTAAAAACATTCTCCAGTGATTCTGGAAGCATAATTAGACATAATTAGCCGTTTGAATATACTGGTAAACAAATAGACAATTAACTACTTTGCATTGAACTTGGTCAAAGTTCTTTACATCTTTGTGCTGTGATCTGGCAAGAACTGCGCCAGGAAATCCACTGGTAGTGGAAACAAGATGGTAGAATTCTTCTCGGCTGATATGGCAGTCAGAGTCTGCAAGTATCGCAGCTGAAGAGCTGATGGTGCCTCAGAGATAATGTCAGCTGCCTCCTTCAGGGCACGAGATGCATTCATTTCTCCCTCAGCAGCAATGACCTGCCGCAGACACACGAGTTGTGAGATAAACAGTTAAATAATATGGGCAAGTTGTTTCGTAGTTACTATTAATATTTTTTAGAAAATCTTAGGTGTTGTTAGACTTGTTGTGAGGAGCGATAACTCCCACCTTTACCCATTAGCTGAGATTTGCTGATCTCAATCTAATTTCTATGTAATGACTAACACCAAAAAATTTCATCCAGTTGAGAGCTCAGGATTGTTGTTTGTTATTGGAAATAATTAAAATCCGTTAATATTTAATTGTGCATTTTATGGAGGGTATTTACACCGGTCAACCTGTATAACATTCTTGTATTTTCATATGTTAGTCATCAACTATACACAGTTTTCTTTGTTTGATGTGTTAAATTGTTTTTCTTCTCGCTCTTCAACTTATCTTATAAGCATAGCACCCTTTCGATAGATACACACTGCATTGTCCACTGTTTGACTTGGGAGAACTTTAATGTGACAAGGTACTCCCCATCAAATCGACAAACAATTTTTTTAATAATGTTTACTTAGCAGCTAATTACAGCGTAAAAAAAATAACGATTTACAGATGTGTGTTTTGTTAAATTTTATATTCACGTGTTCTTTAAGTGCACATATGCAATATGAGCTGCAGAGTTTTTTTTAAATAAATCTACAGTATCTATCTAAAATACATAGTAACTAGTCAGCTAGTAACAAATCTTTAATTCTTTAGCAGCTATTTATTTTTCCAACACAGCCAGTGCAAGTAATACATAATTCTTATCTATGTTTTTTCTTCTTCTCTCAATTTTTCCCCCCAAGCATGCAAGCCACCAACACAGAACATGGTGAATATATACATGTAATCATCAACTCATAACTTATGTAACACATAGAAAAACATAACCACGCTAGCGGCCATTCTTGAGACGATTTAGGCGATTTCTGAAGTACAGAACTGTACGTCGAGAGAACATGTTCTTATAAGTAATAAACTATTACAGTTTAATATCAAGAAATACAATATTGAGGTAAACTACAAGATTGGAGAAAATGACAAGAGGAATACGACATCCATAGTTTTCCATGTAGCAAATAAGCGAATGGCGAGTGGAATGAGATGGTATAGGCATGAGATGGTATAGGCATGTGTTGAGCAGGGGTTTCAGTAAGTTTGGAGTAGCAGGCTGTGTTTGAAAAGTAGACGTCTAGGAGTGAGAATTCCCGGCTGCAACTCGCGCGAAGAAGCTTGATGCGATAAGGTGTTAAAATGATTTGCGATAATAGATGCTGCAACGATTTGCTACTGTAACTTTCTGTAATTTGCTCGAATTTTTTAAAAAGATTGCTATGATTGGGAGATTTAGAAATTAAAATTCCTGGTTAGTAAAACCAGAAAGGCTATTTTACTTTCAACAACGAGAGCGGTTGAAAGTTTCTAGGAAAAGTCAGATACACAGTCAGTTCAAAACATTCAACTTATTGTCAAAAATAGGTGGCAGGATAAAGCAAAGTAGCCGGCGGTCCATCGCCGGTAGCCGCCTTCTTTTGAAACCTCTGGTTGAGGAGGGATGGTATGTATATGTTTTGAGAATAGCTTTGGAACTTAAGGTGAAAGGAAAGAGGAAGTGAGGACAACTGGAAAGCAAGAGTGTTGTTTGAAGAAGAAGAAAATAATGAATCGAGCGAGATTGAGAGTGGGAGAAGGACAAAATTAGAATTTATTTTATTCATTTTATTTTTCAGATTTGTAAACGAACTGTTTGAATCTCTAAGTATATCTAATTTTAAAAGAATCAGTTGGAAACTGCATTATTAGTTGAAAGTTAAATTCGTTATCAATAACTTGAATGGAATATTTTATCATTCATTTTATAATCACTTTATGAAACTACAGACAAATAGTATATTATTACAGTTTAATGTAATGCTCATAGTGAAACCTGAAACTACTTTAAAACAAAAAGCAAATGCTACCTTTGCTCTTGCTTCACGAGCTGCTTCAGCCTCGGCAGCCATAGCTCTCTGTAACTGCTGGGGCAGACGGACATCCTTCCTGTTGAAAACACACTTCATAATAACTAATGCTTCTAAAACAACCTACAAATGGATGATAAAATTACCTGGTATAGGGCTACCTAGAAACCACGATTCATTTGTTGTGTACATACAGTATGTATGACTGAACTTGGCGAAATTTTCTGGCACTTATTAACATAAGTGAAAAAGAATTATGAAGAAGGTAACTACTCTTCATGCTGATCAATTGTTATGTTTGCCTTCCTTTGTCAAAATCTCAAACAAAGCCACAGTATTTTACTTTAATCTACTCCTTTGTACCAAATTGCATTGTAGGAACAAAAGAATTTTGAGAACTATCATGAATGGCTCAAACTCTCATTTGGAGTACACTATATTATACAACAACTATTTTTATTAGGCTATCCTTATTCTGATCAACAGAAGAACGATTGATATTAAAGAAAAATGTAACTACGACGAAACGTAAATTATTTGATAAGCTTTCAAAACACTTGTAATTACTTACACTTCAACCCTTTCAACTTTAACTCCCCATGGATCAGTGGCTTCGTCAAGGGTGCTCTATAAAATGGCAAAAATGGTAAAACAGTAATGTTATCTTACTCCTTGCAGTACATGAAACACAAGTCAAACCAGCTAGAGATCATATAGTAAGGTAATGAAGCTTCCACCAGTTCCACCAGTATAAGAATGCGATTCTTAATCCCTACATTTAACATGACCAATCTATCTCAAACTAATTTCCTTCTTCTATGATCAAGGTTCTCCAGCCCACATCTTCTACTGACTTCTTCGTTTACTTAGTAATTCTGTTCTGCCATCTTATTCTTGCCATGCATCTCAACATTCAATGATCACAACTACTAAGCTAGAAGTTCTTCCAATATTTCATTGGTGCCCACATCTCTGCAACAAAGAACAATCAGGACAGACCTCACACACACAGTAAACCTTATCAATTATCAATTTTCTCTATTTACTCCTAGCCTAAGATATCCTATCTCTTATCACCAATTCTACCCCTCAATATGAAACGATATCACCAAGATATTTTCTCCCTTGGGATTCTAAAGGCACTGCCACAATTCCCTTCACACAGGTCAAACATCTTAAGTTCTTTCCTTTCTGAAATTTTTAAGCCCTGAACATCTCTGGTTACACCATCTTTCACAACACTGACACTATTAATATTGAAATTGTTCCAACTCCTTTGCCACAAACATACAGTTTTAAGTACCTTCACTGTAGGCTACACAGTAACAGCTCTGAGGTTCACCACCCATTAACTTCATCTTAATCATGTCAAGAAAATTAGCTAATCAGTAAATCATTTTGGGGAAAAAATATTTTTAACCCCTTCATAGGTTATGCAAATATAAAAGATTTTTTGTATAAACTTCTCCCCCCCCCCATCCCAGGGGAAGGAAACAGTTTCATTGTTCATTATCATGGCCTATCAATTTATATACACTGGTCAAACATACCTGAATGGAGTGACTAATTTGGTCACGATCTGTCAAGATTTCACTAAGATTCTTTGTACCCAACTCATTCCTAAGAGTCGTCTGAGCCAAGAGACGGGTGGAGCTCTTAGCATTCTCCACATTGGTCACAGAGATGGTTGCATTATAGATTCGGAAGTAAATTACTGCATCAACAGCCACAGTCACGCTGTCTTTTGTCAGAATCTAAATTCAAACAAAATATATATTAAAAATAACTACACTACATATTATTGTAAGTTTAAAGAAAGAACACAGTTAATAATTATAATTTGAGGTTAAACAGGCAAATTTATCCTAAATATGATGCATGGAAGGCAGAAATTGTGAGACAATGTCATTCTATACCATAAGTTTTTCAAGAGCTTAAAACCAAGATGCAGTGTAGTGTTGTTTAAAGTGGTTGTCATTGTTATTTTGAAAGTGGTATTGGTACAGTACATACAGTATGTACTTAAATTTCTCATAGTTCAAGGGCCATAAGGGCATTGGCCAAGGACTTCCACAGCAAATCCAACACAACTGTCGACACATATTTCAAGCCCTACCATGAAGCTAATGGTTAATACCCATCTTTGGTTTACTGTGTGTAATGTTTAGTGGATGAGAATCTTAGTCACTCACTCATCCTGACACTAGTTCTTCTCAGGTATCCTAGCTGATACTGGCACTTTGTTTATAATAGAATGGACACTAGTTCTTCTCAGGTATCCTAGCTGATACTAACACTCTGTTTATAATAGAATGGACACTAGTTCTTCTCAGGTATCCTAGCTGATACTAGCACTCTGTTTATAATAGAATGGACACTAGTTCTTCTCAGGTATCCTAGCTGATACTAGCACTCTGTTTATAATAGAATGGACACTAGTTCTTCTCAGGTATCCTAGCTGATACTAGCACTCTGTTTATAATAGAATGGACACTAGTTCTTCTCAGGTATCCTAGCTGATACTAGCACTCTGTTTATAATAGAATGGACACTAGTTCTTCTCAGATATCCTAGCTGATACTAGCACTCTGTTTATAATAGAATGGACACTAGTTCTTCTCAGGTATCCTAGCTGATACTAGCACTCTGTTTATAATAGAATGGACACTAGTTCTTCTCAG
>JAOTRI020134875.1:0-11142 GCA_028564885.2 Zoanthus sanctaehelenae
GCCCTGAAACCGGAACCCAGAATTTGGGTTCCGGTTAAATGGATTATCCCAGAGCTCTCGATTCGTGGCGCTGACCATATAACAAGAATCGTGGCTCTGGGAACGAGATTGGCCATGGGTTGTGAAAGAACGGATCACTGGCACTCCAAGGACATGATGATGACGCTATGTATAGTAGCTAGATTGTTTATTTTGCATGCCACTCCGAACGAGATTTCACTTAGCAACAAAGAAACTCCAAGCCAATAAGAAATCATTCTAAAGTTCTTCGTTAGTTACGACGCGTGCGAGCATTGAAAGTAAAACAAACTCGTCTTTATTCTCTTTTCAACGCTGTAGTTTTAAAAAAGAATATGGCCATATGACAAATAAATACTCATGACAAATTTGGAACCACAGAAAGAAACTGAATCTCTGTCGATCCTATTGATTGTTTGCTTCATAGCTCATTTCCTCTCAATCTTCGATGGAGTTCGTTTCTATTGATGCAGCTAAAAGCATTGTTCAGATCATCGGCGATAATCCTTTGAGTGACCACAATTTAGTTTATATCCTTTTGCGTCCGAGTGGTCTTGAAAACATGTGAAAATACTGTCTAGAACATAGAGTAAATGGGGAGAAAGTTGGATCGACATATTTTTCCTCATGAGAACAGATCCTTAACCAAATTACTCCTTCGATCATCCTCACATTGTTTTTCACCGCAGGGTGCCATGACTTTCATATTCTCAATGGCAGCAAATCTATTTTGAATGAAAATTTATATTGTTTCCTATCAACTTCGTTTTAATGTTTTGGATTTTTTCAGTGTTGCGCACATGTATTGTTTCATTTCTAAAAATTAAGCTACAAGTAAATCTATTATAACCACTCCATTTTTCAAAGCAACCGGTGAAATGCGCCGGCGGCCAGCTTATAATCACAACACTGAACCAAAATGTTAGTCGGAAATCAAAACCTTAAAAGCGTCTAAAAAATGTTTGGTACACACACTGTTTTCACTTGAATAGCGCTATAATCATCTGGATATAAGCGCTATATATAATTGTACATAGTGTTGTTACTAAATAGCAATTCTTTTTAAGAAGAAAACACTGACGCATTCAAAATGCGTTAAGATTTTTTAGTTTTCTTGGATTTACTTTAGTATAAAATCTATTTGATTGCTTATGGTAAGGATAGTTTTTAGTCAACATTTATAGCAATCAAAGATATTTACAATAGCAAAAGATAGTGAGAAAAAAGAATCTGAAACAGGGATAATTAGCCGTTGTACTAATTATTGCTGCTTTTTAAAAATATAAAATGTTTGTACATTTGTACTCTTTTTGTACGAATATTGTTTTTTGAAGCAAGCCAGTTGGATACTTCTATATTTTGGCCTATTTAAGGCTGAAAATAACAATGGGAACATTTTTAATTGGGAATACCGGTGACGTGAATAGATAGATATGTGTGTGACTTTGCCTTTTAGGATTAAAGTTGAATTGTAATGCATGCAATATATTTTTTTACATAAAAACGTTTTCAGTTTTCCTTTAAAAGTTTCAACAGAGCTGCAGTTTCTTAATTCCTCTGGGAGCGAGTTCCGAAAGTTTGGAGCAGACAAGAAGAAAGCTCTATCAGAAGTGCTCTTGTCTGCTCTAGATGTAATTTTAGGGACCGTGAGAAGGAGACTGTGATTTGAGCGAAGACCAGGGCGGAGAATAGGACGGCGAGAAATAAGTTCAGAGAGATAGGATGACTATATGGCATGTGAACACTCGAAGATAAATTTCATATCTCCGCGCGACCATGTATTATTCTCTATATATCATTCAACTTCACATGATTTACTAAATTGTAAGCTCGCTGCTCGGAGGCAGCGTGGCGCAGTGGTTGGGGATTTGAATGCGGAAGACCCGGGTGCGATTCCCCAGCTCTGACCACTGAATGAATTTGTCCTCGGTGATCCCAGGGACAAATTTACCACGCTTTGTAAATATCCAACTGGTTTGCCTACTACCAGTTGGGATTCTTAGTTGGGGAAGAGGGAGGTTTTTACAATGACACTGAAAAGCCCCTTTGGGGAGTTGTCATTAAGTGTGTATTTTTTTTTTAATTTTTTATTGCCAGTGGAGTGACATGACAGGGGCGTTTCTTCTCTCATTCAGGGCTATTATGACGGGATCGATGTTCACAGTAACCGTATCGCAGGCTTTGAAATCCGTTCTGGCGCTAACCCAGTAGTCGTTCGTTGCTCTATCCATCATGGTCTGACGGGTGGTGTATATTGCCATGATGATGTGAGTACCTTCTGAAGTATATAAACACTACTTTTTAGTTCCTGGAAATTCCTTGAGAAATTTTTGAATTGCATTAATAATGACTTTATTAACATTCTAGTGTTTGCCCAAACAGTTGAACAAAAATACAACTTGCTAAAAACTATAGATGTAATAAAATTCTCTAAAGTTCAGTGTGATACACATAAAGACTGCACACAAGGGAAATGTCTGTTTCGTGTCCCAAGAATCATGAAAAGAGAAACATCAATATTTGAGGGAAGCAAAACAAATGTTTCCCAAGGAAGCAGTCGTTAGGTTTTTTTGTTTTATAAAATAAGCAACATAAGCTAAATAAACCTTAATTATTAAAAAAAAATTCATATATTACATGAGTTAGAGTGAAAATTCAAACGTAATAATGATAATAATAATAATATTTTATTCATCACGTCAATTACGAAGGAAGTGGTTGCCTATTCTTTCTAGCCAGAGGCTAATGTTTAATTGCTTGATGACTCAGATCTTGGCGTGAAAGTCAAATTTGCTGAGGGAGGAAAACCGGAGTACTCGGAGAAAAACCCTTGGGGCAGATTGAGATAAACAAATCTCATCCCAAAGGCCGAGCCCAGGAATCGAACCCGGGTCGTAGAGGTGGGAGGCACGACTAATGACCACTATGCCAATCTGACTCCCAACATACAACAGTCCTTGAAGCTTCTCGAGTCTTTTTCTACAAAACATCTTTCCAATTTTACTTCGATCTGTTACATAGCAAAACATTTCTTTTGAGGTCTTAAACTAACGTTTTTAATACGCGCGGACCCCATTTCTCCCGCCCAATTTTCCCGCGCTCAAACATGACAGCACGACATGAATGTTCACCAGGTGGACAGCAATTTTCGAGACGTTGACCAGTCGGGTAACATTTGATTCGAACCCATCCACGTGACCTCACTTTAGCCAATGAGAGCGCGCCTTTGAGTTGTAATCGCACAAGGTATAAAACAATAATGCAGTTAACTTTTCTAAGACTTGCTCACACAAAATTTATTGTTACGTTACCTAACACGTACTTTTTACTCGTGCATTTGTTGTATATATCGAAATATTGACATTATTTCTTTTTTGACCATTAATTGTGTTCCCGTTCACATAAATTTGGCATCAAATGTCGAACTATCTATATAACTGCTTATGTACTTGCATGGCTTGCATACTAAGAAACTTTAGGCTCATAAATGGAAAGATTTGTTTGCAAAAAAAGCAGCCCTTTGGAGCACTCAACTTTGCGCCAACCATTAACTGTACCAGTTTTTCAAAAAAAAGCATTGTTACGTTTAGAACAAAATGGGGATACCGGTTTAAAATCATGCATGAATTTTTGTAAACATAATAATATAAAACAACGCTAACTTATTTGATATCCTATTACCTAATTACAGGCGAGGGGAGAGTTTCTAGAAAACAAGATATATTCTAACACGTACGCTGGAGTCTGGATTACTTCACAGAGCAATCCAACGATTAAGTAAGCAATAAAGCTATTTATTTTCTAGTGGTAGTATCATGGGCATTATGTGACGTTGACGGTGAAGTTCTTATATTTCTAGTAGTTATGATAAGTAAACTTTTTTGGAGTAAAACATCGAGTCTCTATTTGCCGAAATTAAAACAATTGTATTATCATTTTTTCTTTACTTTTTGATAACGATTAAGCTAGCTGGCCCTTTTATTGCTTATTCGTTTTACATAAGATGAATAAAGCGAACTACTGTGACAAAGGCATTGACTTTGTGTTAACATGTACACAATCTTGGATTTGGAAGCCAATGCTTACTTGAAGTTCCGAAGTCTAAACTTGCTACCCTTTGAGAGAGATCTTTTTCACTTGTCTCTTTTAGACTACAGAACGCTCTAGCATTACTATACTCATTAGTTAATGAAAACAGTTGCAATATATTTTATATTTGATAAAGTTTTTATAGTAAAATATTGAGGTCCCGTATGGAGCTTAATAATAATAATAATAAAGATAATAATAACAAATTATTATTATTATTATTATTATTATTATTATTATTATTATTGTATATGCTTGGAAAAAAATTCCTGGTGTCAGTATCCTAGGCTGTTTTGTTCAAACTCTGGTCATACAAAGTTAGAAAAAAAATTATCGTTATAATTTTCCCAGATTTCATCCTAAATACTTTTCTTTTTGAAGGGGTAAAAATGTAACGAATTTATCGCACATTGACAACCAAGTATTTTGTTTTTTAGTTAATAGAACCTGCTTTATGTGATTAAACAGCTTTTTTTGTTATATTTTTTATAGAAACAATGAGATTTTCGACGGGCAGCAAGGAGGTACGAGTTTTCTCATGATTTCCATTTTGATTTATTATGGCGATTGTCAGCATCACTGCGTTCATTATCGTTAAGATCGTCATATCATCTTCACAGTCATTATTATCATCGTTATTGCCATCAGTGTCAACGTCTTCACTATCATCTTTATTATCATCATCTTCATTATCATCATCATCATTATTATTATCTTCTTCATTACTATTATCATCTTCATCTTCATTATGTTCATCATCATCATCTTCTTCATTATCATCATCATCACCGTCATCATCTTACCATCATCACCGTCATTATCTTACCACCATCATCATCATTATTATTATTATCTTCTTCATCATCACTAGCATCATTTTCATCATCGTCATTATCATCATCATGTTTCTGATCATCGTTATCTTCATAATTTTTATCATCACCATCATCATCTTCATTATTATTATCATCATTATCTTCATCATCACCATCATCGTTATTATCATCAATATCTTCATCATCATCAGCAGCAGCAGCATCATCATCATCATCATCATCATCATCATCTTACCATCATCGTCATTATTATTATCATCATTATCTTCATCATTACCATCATTATTATCGTCATCGTCATCATCATTATCTTCATCATGTTTATTATCATCAATGTTTTTGTGACAATCGTTAGCATTAAACTCATCAATTTCAGGCTCTTCACCATTTTTTCCATAATGATAGCACAACGCTATCATGCAAGTAAATGGATTTATTCGTAGGTGGTGACTCGGAAGTTATTCGAGATCAACTTGGCATTAATCCACACACCAACGATTTACCAGCCGACCACGAAGTTCGCATTACAAAATAGACGCTGATATTATTTATCAACAATAGGAGCGTAGTGAAGAGTCCGTTTTTAGGCTTGCATGTATCCATCTACAATTCCACTAGGTACATGCATGTTCAGTACTAACCCTAGACTTTGTATTATTCATGTTCATTGACTAAATAACCGTGAAGTTCGTTAGAATACGTATTATTACTTTATTATTCAAGAAAGGTTGTAGGTCTTAATTTTAGTTCACCTTGAAAATTTTCATTTGGATAATATAAACAATAATGTTTCGTTGTACGCCATGTCCTATCTCCCTCACACTGTTAATTCTTTTTATTCTGTTGTATACGTAGGCCACCCTCTTCTCTACCATTCCTTTCCCTTAGCCTGTTCCACTTGTTTTCCTGATTTCTTGTATATGTTTATGTTAAAGGAGTGTATATATTTGGAGAAGGTCGTGGTCTTATTGAGGGCAACGACATTCATGGTGAGTATAGTGTATATATCCATTATGGTTTGAGCAAAATTCTAATTTGCATTGTTTTTCAAAAGTTTGACTTGTGGTATTGTCACTTTGTATATAGCTCTTTCCAAGCCATTACTTTACTCATTTCAGATTCGAATTTCCCGCTCTTCGTAACCTATGAGCATCCGTTGCCTGGCACTGAAATTAAAACCAAGTCATAACTCAAAGTGGCGGTGCTCGGAAATATTAAAGTAATAAACAATAATGGTATTGAATGAACTAAACCAAAAAGTGATCAATGCAAGTTGTTAATCTGGATCCATGGTTAGAAAGATGTTTTTGATAGCGTATAAATGGACAGTGAAGGATCATTCTAACAACCATTTTTTGGTCGTTCTGCAGATAATGCCTTAGCAGGAATTCAGATCCGAGCGAAAAGCAATCCAATAGTTCGATGTAACAAGATCTACGGTGGCCAGCACGGAGGCATTTATGTGGTATGGAAAAACGAGTTTTTGTTACTGTGTTATTCCCGACAACCTTATCAGTTGGTGGCAAGAAAATAGCTACCTTATTTCTCCACATTCACTTCCAAACCCTACTCCCATTGAGTTCCTTCTAAAAACTAAAAAGCTAAATCCTTTATAACGAACGTATATGTGGCCCATGGAGCCGGCGCTTATCTCCGGTTTCTGTTGTGTTAAGCGAATGAGAGTCTTTGACTCCCACTTGATGGGACACTAATCCATCGCAGGTTAGCTCCCAGCAGACGCTGGTACTATTTACCTGCCCTGGAAGGATGGAAATCCGAGTTAGCTTAGGCAGAAAAGAAGGTCACACAAATATTCGAACCTACGCAAAGTGCCGAAATCGAACTGGGGACCTTGTAGTTGGAAAGTAGAGATCTTACCAACTGCGCCAACCACGTCCGCCTTCTAGGAAAAGAGCTGTTTGCAAATCTTTCAACGGTGTCAGTTGAAATCTGGTTGTAACTTTTTTTTGTTGTTGACGATCCATTTTAAACTCGTTGCAGCATGAAGGAGGCTTGGGATTAATTGAAAAGAATGAAATTTATGGTAACACTTTGGCCGGGATATGGATCACAACAGGTGAGAAAATGTGCACAGTGTTTCGCTTAGATCGCTGGATTGCTTAAAAATTATTCAATGGTTATGTGGTAATCAAATTTCATAAATTCCATTGATCTCATTGATCACTATCGCGGTTGAAAGACCGAGTTATATAGCAGCGATTTTAGCTATCGAGATCATTTTGCCAAATTACTTTCAATAATCATTGTGATCCAGCAATGAAGTTTTAGTCTAACGGTTTTTAGCACCTGTTATGCAGTAAAGCTGGTTTTCTCAAATATAACTTTAAAAATTGACCTTTGTTGTTTGCGGTAGACGATCATTTTAGAGTTGTCGGTATAACTTTAGTTTTTGAAAACTCGTGTAGAACTTAAAGTTATTTTCTTTCTCCGAACAGGAAGCTCTCCTAATCTCCGGATGAACCGGATTCACAGCGGAAGGCAGGTTAGATATTAGCAGTTGTATAGATATCCTCAGCTTGGAAATTGGAAATTACTACGGAAGAAATGTTTGGGTTGACACGTGCCTCTATTTCTCAGAAGTTTGTTGGTTTGCATTGATTCCCGTTTCATTTTCATTTCATTTATTTCATCTCTTTTCACAGGTTATACAAAGCTATATTAAAAAGTTATATTTTAAAAAATATATATATAAATTATATAAATAGATAAACAACGTAAAAAAAAACAGTGGAGAATAAAAAAAGATAGGGCGCAATATAGAAATCTAATGATGTGCCCTTAAACTCAATGTATACAACTTTTATTTCACGGAAGAAGGGAAAGAAACTATCATGAAAATGTCAAACAAAAAATACTAATACTGTGCGAGAACGAAACGCTGAAGATACTTTTTGAAGATTTTTTGGGTAATTTTGAACGAGTAGATAAAGGGATATTATTCCAAAAATATTTACCAGTTACTGTAAAATAGAATTTTCTTAAATTGGTTCTATAATGTTCTATTGTATATTGATTTCCGTTAGGGACTCGGACGTTTTTTCGTGCCAATACAAATATTATTCAATTTCTCCCCTAGGTTGGATGTTCATTCTGCTATATTTATAAAGTCATCAAGCAAAGCTTATCAATACTAGTGTTATACAGGTGCCCTTAAGTCGGAGCGACCAACTTCAATGTTCTAGTGTCACGGCGTCTTTACGAACCGACATATTTTTGTTCAGTTATTGCGAATTCAAACCAATTACATGCGTCCAAACTTGATCGATAACATCACTGTTAATTTGCACGAATTGTCTAATTCCTCCTGGACTGAAACTTCTATTGAAATTTCCTGCTAAAAGCGATCTGAAAATAAGACAGTGATCATGAATTCCCCATTGATATTCGAACGATTCCGTTGACAGTCCTGTCAGGGCCTTGTTGTTCAAAAGCCAATTAGCGTAACTTCTAGAGTCGGAATGAACCTGTAGATTTTGGAAAAAAAAGTTTGTTCTAGGAAAACCTAAGACATATTTTATTAGAATGGTTTTCATTTCTTATGAAGAGCAATCGCTTCTGTTATTTTTTCTCAATCCGAAGTTAGCAATCTGAACTTTTTTAGCTCCGCCAAGCAGGGCCCCACTCGTTCATTGTTCGACTTTGCCGGTTAAGAGTGAAGCCTGGCACTGAAGTTTTGGAACGCTACATCCATTTTCCTGCCAAGAGCTAGCCCAATACGGTTTTCCTTAGCCGGCGGCGCCTGCGTACGAGAAAACAAAAGCTAATATAAGGCACGTTATGTGAAAAAATATTCTCCTCAGAGGAAAAAAATGTTGACATTCAAGAAAGCGGTCCTTCTGAATCTCAAAGTAATATATAAAACTAGAAATTAGGATTATACCATTCGGTTCAGCCTTAAGGGCCATTTGGGTTACAAATTATAACTCAGCATTGTCAAGCTTGTGGAAACTCTTGACTGCGTTGTGGTTTTTAATTGATCACCACTTGAATTCTCCTAAACATTCGCCTTGGTTTTCACCATACTCTGAAGGCACGCAGAGTCTAAACAAAAGAGAAATACGATAAACGAGGGACGAATGGATAGTTAACGTTTAACTTCTTTCAAGCCCAAAAACGTAATTTTTTAACAACATGGAGACATCTAGTATATTGTTACGTCATTCTCGTGCATCATAGTCCTATACAATTTGACCAATCAAAACTCACATACCATGAAAATAATTTTAAAGGTTCTGTTAACCCAGCTATAAACTGTATTGGTTTGTGTCTATAAACGTAACTCTAGATTGAAGCAGATAAACCGCAAAATTAAATGCATTAAAAACAAAGTGACTAATAAATTTTAAATTGAGCTAAACTTAGTTTTAGAGGCTAATTGGTAAAGCGTTTTACTAAATTGAGTTCCCGTAAAAACTCTATTAAGCCTCGCCTGTTTGTCTATCTCCTTCATGAAAAAATATGTTATAACCCTCCGTTCCACCTCTTGATTAACTCACGCATAACAATGTTTCCAAATTAATTTATAATTATTAAATGTTTTTGAAAAGTATTGTAGAAGCTCATCGAATTGCTGAAGCACATAGTTGAATCATTTCTAGATTGAAATGGTTTGATCATCACCACAGGCACTCTACTGCAAAGCTGAGGTTGTAAGCAGTTAGTTCTTCTACTAAACAACTCTTGCTATTCTTAGAAGCTTGTGTTCTAACCGTACGCGTCAGTTTCTTACTTTAGTTAACTAAGACGATAATCGAAACATTTCAGTTTAGCATTCATTACACGACACGCAAATAATTTTGTGGACGGGGAAAAATTGCTTATTTTTTAAGTGAAACTTAAGGCATCTTTTATCATAGTTTTTCAACTCATCGAGTTAAAAGAAAAGAAATTACAATCGTTTCTATGGATTGAAATATGATTTTTTCCATACATTTTTTTACGAATTATTTCTTTGTTTACTCTTTAGTAATGAAAGGTGCGTATTTACAAGGTTGTAAAGTGGGAAGTGCATGGTATGAATCACGTTTCTTAGAAAATATAAAAGCCGTTTCACGAGCCAGAAATCGAAAAATCACGTTTTTCGTAAAATTGAATGTTCGTTCATGTTTCGCGGTCTACTTAAACGGTCTAATCTCGTTTCTAGAGAAAGAATCAGTTGCTGACATTGGGAAGGTGCCGTGTAAACTATGATCAGTTGTGCTAAATCATTTAGTTTTAGTAAAACGTCATCACAGCAGTTTTTGAGTTTATATCGCTTTGTCGAAATGGCGTTATAATCTGACAAGAAATTTTAAGTTTAATTTGTTTGCATGCCGCTCGTATAAACGTAAGGTAACCATTTGTAAGTAAAAATATTTCTGTGGATTTAATTTTAATGTTTTACTTAATTCTTAAATTAAGATAATTACTTAGTGAATACATTGACTTTTTAGATATAGATTGCTAGCTTACGGCTGACTTTTGAAAAATTGTTTGCCTTCCCCCTTCCAAAAATCCTGGATCCACCCCCTGAATAGTTATATTGACACTTCATCAGAACAAATATCCACGTTCTTCATGGGCAATATGCCGCCTCTCTCCATAAATAGTTTGCAGTCCCAACTCGAACCCAGTTCTTTCATCGTTTAGATCATGGCAAATTGCATGCGCTTTGTTCGTTTTTACAAAAACATTTAAAAGAAAACATTTTTCCACCTATCATATCACATTACTCCTTAAACCACAAGAACAAAAGTATTGCAAAAGGCTTAATAGAAGTTTTGCGGAATATTAATGTAAAGCTACACTATGGAGCCATGTTATTTAAACTACGTAAAAAAAGTACTCTTTAAACGATATTAAACCCAATTATTATCAATACGCAACGCCAATTGACGAATTGTTGTTCTGTACAACACGCACCTGTTTCTAATTTCCTGAAGATATGTCTCTTGATACTGAATTTCACTTTCCCAACAAGACCCTGTGGATATGCTACTTCAATGCGGGGGATTCGTTATGAATATATTTGCTATGGGGATTTATTCTGAATAAATTTGTTTTTGCTTCATTTTTGTAGTTCTGAGCTTAATGTTTAATATTTTGATATTTTATTGTAAAATATAGTAAATAGCATGTAGTTTCTTCTCGTTTCATTGTCTAGGTACACACCCCACTGCGTGGTCACTTGCATCACACA
>JAOTRI020134886.1:0-11141 GCA_028564885.2 Zoanthus sanctaehelenae
ATAGAAATTCGTCAAACCGTCGTCTAACCAAGTTGGACCTTCGCATGGTCTGGAGGGACGGTTTGGCGGTTATACACCAAATTCTTCACACTCAAATATTTCTCTCAACTTACTCACTCTCCACCAAAATGTAGGGTAGAGAGTGGCCTTTATAGTCATATTTCTTACGATTTACTTCCGAAATTTCGAATTCGATTCCGTTTTCCGATGTTTGTGTCGCAATCCATGATAATAAGCACAACTTAACTTTAAAACAGCTGAAAGTTGTCTTTTCTGGAAACATTGGTCGAGTTGCGTCATAAATTATCGTTGGATCAGAGTACGATGTTTAAGTCTTTAAAACAAGTCCTGTCGCATCGGAATTAAGTAACCGATCAGACTGCAATGGCACATTAGGTCTGTAAAATTGGAGAAATTTCCCGAAAGTACGACAGGTACCCCTAGTAGCTTGCGCCTTGACGCTTGCACCTTTGGCACATGTTTTGCATTGAATCGGTTAACATCTACCCGAGATCCGCGCTTGTTTTCCATTCCATAACAAATCTTAATTTGTTTGTTTAGTTTCAAATCACGTATAAATTGCCTACTACTAACTCTCGGTTATGAAATATAAAAAGTTAAAAAATTTTAAAAAAATATTTTGTCACGTTGCTTTTGCAGGCAAGCAAACGAAAACAAAGATTATTCAAGGTGTTTCAGGAAAATAAAAGTTGCAAAGAACTCAGTGCAGGAGTGATTCATAAGAATGAACAGATATATTGCAACTTCTCGATTTTTGTAGACAAACATTTTTGTAAATAATTGTGTCATCTAAAACTGCTATACCGAGTTGTTTTTAAAACTAATACTATTGTTCATTCATAGTTTTTTTTTCAATTAAGGTAAATTCTACTTTTTCCGTTTTTTTAAAATTCTTTTTCGAGACATGTTTTTGTTTTAAAGCGTAATTAAAGTTATCGGTATTATATTTTCACTCTAGAGCAAAAAGCTACCAATTTTTCTGATGAGTACGTTGGAAAGATAATAACATTGACTTCTTTCTTTCATCTAGAAAATCGGATTCTCCGATTTAAATTTACGATTTCCGCGTTCCGCTGTTCCAAAATTTTAGCTGAGATGGGGTTGCTACATGCTGAGATGGTATCTAGGGGTGTATTACTTTATATTCGAGTGGTTGCATGGTGGTACCAGGTAAAAGTTTGTAAGTCTAAGACTATTTTTCGATGATAGGTTATTTCCAGTTAAGGCGGGATTTAACCTAAAAGAACTTTTTCTTCAAATACAAACTTTTCAATAAATTTATACCATGTTTCAACAAATGACTACTAAACATGACCAGCAACTGCATGTTAGAGTCTCTTGTTACCATGGTAACAAAGCCAGCTTTAATACACTGTTTAAAGCACCCTCTCCTTGAAAAAAAAAAAAACTAAACCGAATGACTTGAAAATATTTTTTACAGATGGTTAGTATGAAGGTTTTTGCATAGAATTTTCATTTATTTTCAATACTTGCTGAGAGAAAAATGTTTAAGCCTAAATTTGAGAAAAAACAAGACTTTTTTCTTCAATTTCTCCCTGCTACACTAAAATAAAGCAACAGAGTTACCTTGTTTTGGGTTTATTCCAAAGGAGGTTTGCCCTACATAATATTCAGGCACAATACAATGGGCAATCTTAAAATCACAGAATGGAAGAGTGTTTGCAATGAAGCATTTTTGCTTAGATGCTAAAGCTCAAAATTATAAGGGTAAATAATAAAATGCTGGAGTTCAATTTCAACACTTTTTCAAGAAACGACAGTTGAGAAGGGTTTGTGACATATCAAAAGAGAGAGAGAAAATATGAAGTAACCCTGGATTTGAGGCTAAGAGAGGTGGAATGCACTCAGATTTCTTAAATTTATGAATTGACTCAAATAATGCGTGTGAAAAACAACAAAATTTGCCTGAAACAAAAGCTGTCTAAACTCTTTTATTCTACTTTCAACTTCCCATTAACACAAAAAATATTGTAAAACAATTGTTCTTCTACAGTAAAATGGAATTTTTATTGACAAACCTGAAAAAACCTGAGCTGAAAAACCCCATTTCTTGCTGGCATATGCAGTCGATCAGCCATAGAACACAAATATGCACCATTGCATCATGGGAAACTCGGAATATTTTGCACAGGGAAACACCAGTGCCCACAAATGAAAGCCTTTTTTATAAGTCTCCAACCAAGCTAACATTTTGCACCAAAAGTCCTCTAGACTTTTTAAACTTTCAATAAAACAATCCATGATACAGCAAGCAGCCAGTGCTCCAACCAAGCAAACTGGCTGATTTTGCTATGATGACAGTGCTTTTTAAACAGTTCTTTGATACTGGCAAGGTTTAAGCCTTGATGATGAGCTCAGGCACCCGAGATTTTCCCAAAAATGCCAAAAAAATGGCATTATTTTGGTGGTTTTCACCTTGAAACTGCTCAACAGAAAATGATTTGAAAAACGATGGGGGCTGTCACGTGGCTAAAGCCCGGTTTTCATGGAATCGCTACCGTCGCCACTGTTGCTACCGTCGTGACCAAAGTTATTCATCGACAGTAGCGAATGGAGCGACGGGAGCGATTCTTAGGTTTCCGTATAATCGCTACGATCGTGACTAAATGGCTAACCTGATGTTTTCCGAAAACTTATATGTTGCTGCAGCCATTCAAAGTTTTGAAAATCTTTTGGAAGGTCTGGAATGGCATCTCTTCCCAATACTTGAACTTTTTTTCTGCTTCTTCTGGAGTATGCGAAAACTTTTCTCCGATTTTCCTCCAACAGTTGATCCACTGTAGTTAAAAGTGTTTTATTTACTCTATTTGGTGATATGACAATGAAATCACCGTGTATTACGGGCAGGAATATCGGTTACATACAAAGTTTGAGAATTTCAATTCAGTACTAGTATTAATTGTGTGTATCGAGTTTGCCTCTGCAGGTTCCCAGTGCCAGGGTTAGGCTACACTCGAGTGAGATATATACGAGGTGGTGGTCATAACTGCAAAACTTTTTTATTGCTACAAGTTTCTGTATTAATGGACAGGTAGGGCTGTCAGTATTGGCAGGTTTGGGAGGGAAGATATATGGATTGGTTGGAGGAGATAACCTGACAGATTATTGTTAAAGTAGAAAGATCTTCGTATATTCTCGAAACCATTAAAACATCGCTTTGAAAATTAGTGGGGTTTCCCCCACCCCTGCTGGTTACAAGCTGAATTTAGGTCTCCGGGTGGGATTGATGATGAAAAAAGGAAATCTTTTGCACCCACTGGAGTTACAGGTCAATGACCTGCTACATTAATTTTATAATATGGCGAACAATTAATTAATCAGGGTCAAAATCGAAGTTTTAGTTTAAATGACATATTTTCATTGGCTTTCAAGTTTGTGTTGGGCGCATAATAGATGATACTTAACAATTATTCCTCGAGCCCGAATGGGTTCTGAGTCAATAACCCATGAGGCCAAAGGCCGAATGAGCTATTCGCACTCAGGGGCCGTGAGAGCGAGAGGAATAATTGATTTAGTAAAATCCAACTAGTTGGTTAAAAAAAATATCGCTAGTTTTTATTTTTGCGTCAAAACATTACAAATACAGCCAGGCGTACTCATTAGACAAAACTTTGAAATCTTTTCCGTCTTTCTGCTTCACCGCGGCAAAAAAGAACTTTTAGGCAGTCATTTGGCTCTTCTTTCTTCTTCTTTTCTATCGGAGTTTGGCTTGAAAAATATTCTGCAAAAAATAGTTATTTTAGTTTGTCAAAAGGACGATAAAAGTAGCAGTTGCAAAAGGAGTTAAGTTTACGGTAAATCTTGTTTATTCCTGCCATTAAATATCTCGGCATTCCATATTTAATTGACTTTAGCAGATTTTGGTATAGATTTATGTAATAATGAGCTTTTAAATACTCTTCCGAAACTTCAGCAAAACGCGATTCAGCCGCCATTGTTTAATTTGGTTTACTACTACTAGGCCGGCACTTTTCGCTACTAGTAAGCTATAACAATTAGCCTACTAGCAGCTCAACCAATCAGAACACAACATTGATAAGAACCCACTAGTTAGATTTTAATAATACTAAATATTTTGGATTTTAGCCCTAATTTACTTTTTTACTTTTTCTTCAACTTAAATCTGCTTTAAACTTATACTTATGATTTTTGACATAAAACTTCTTCTAAGAAAACTATTTTGTATAAATGTGTCGCATGAAAATAATTGCAGACGGGGCGTTAGCGCAGCAGCAATACTACTCTGGGAGATAAAGTCAGCTTTTACTTCCGTTTACCATATATGGTTGGTTCGGCCACTTGAAGCCAATCAGCTTCTTTGTTTACAAGAATTTATGCACGTCCGGTTAATTAGTTTCTTTGATAACGCACATGGTCTGTTTTTTTTTTCAGGATGTCACGTCTAGCTCTCCACGTATCGTGATAAAAGGCATGCAGAACAGGTATCAGTCGCGCATCAAATTCTTTGAAAGATACTGATTCAAACATCTGAGAGGATACAATTAATAAATGTGCTTAAATGGCGGTTTCTGCTTTGTTAGTTTTAAAACTATAAAAGCGTTGATGTTCACTTGTGGACTCAATCAGTTGTTGATTAAATTCTTTAATATGGAGAAAGAGAACAAATACGCCCAAAAAGTGCACTAAAGCGCAGGGCGCAGGGCCTGGGTCGCCAGCTGAGTGCTACTAGTCATCAGGATTTCGACCCATTAAGCTCTGTATCCCTCATGATAGTGGGTCCGCAATAGCTGTTTTCTGTTGCGCCCAGGCCCTTAGAATCTAGGTGCTGCCTTATTTTGCCCTCTCACCCTTTCTTTTGTCATCGATTGACTTCCACTCTCCCCAATTACCCTCAAAAAGCGACCCACCGATGCTGCGGGGAAGCCGCGGCAACCCACTTCAAAAGGAATAACCTTCCAGTCACGCTCATCAATTTCCACCCTCAATTCTTCATAACGCGGTAAAGTTTCCGATGATAAATCACAATGATAAATCTTTCACTTCGATGTATATACATGAAATAAAATTTTTTAAAAAAACATTCTTATGGCACTTACTTGCTTTCTTCTGGGAATATTTGGGGCCATTTTTATCCGAAAGTTAGTTTTGAATCATAATAGCAGTTGAGAAAGAGGGAGAGGAGAAGAAAAGAGCGACAGAGAGAAAAAATGAAGGGAAAAGAAGAAGGCTTTCTCTCTCTCTTCTCTACCTCCTCTTCCACATTCACCTTTTCGCTCTTTCCTTCAACTGGAAAAACCTCTCGGTTACAAATGGCCCCAAATATTCCCAGAAGAATTTAAGTACGTGCTTCAAGAATGTTATTTTTAAATTTTATTTCAAGTATATCGAAGTAAAAGATTTATCATTGTATACGCATTATGAGCTTGGGTTACCTGTGGCTCATGTTGAAAAAAACTGTCCATTCCATATAAACAGACAATAAAATTAAAAATCTGATTATCCATTGAGGTAAAACGATTTAAAAATAAGGCATAAAATACAAAAATCGTTTAAGTATAAACAAACGTTTTCACTCTTCTTGAGGATCTTCAGGATGCATCTTCAAAATGCTCACGTAGACTGAAAACCTTGCATTAAGTATGAACACTTTCTTTGTTGTAAGAACTGCTAGTTTATAAGTTGAGGTTTGCAAAATTTTCTTAATTCTCCACAACGAACATTTCCGGCCGTAGCTTGTCTCGCGGGCTCAGATCAAATGGCAGGTGACGTGTCACAACAACAAACATGGCGAATTATAGTTATCAACAGGTAAGCGATCAGAGCCGGCAAACAGTAGCTGTACGTATCATTGTGTTGTGTCTTGTATGGTTCTCGATTAGTTCGACCAACAACGTTGTTGGTAAAAAGATTTTAATGGAATTCCCGCATCCTGTCACCTTGGCGATGGTTCAGCTGGTGTCAACAGCGGTGTTCCTCGGGCCAACTTTACGAATGTGGCAAGTTCCTAGGCATTCGAAAATTCCAAAAACTGATATGGTACGACTGATATTACCTCTGGCCTTTGGCAAGTGTTTCTCAGTTGTCTCTGCTCATATTAGCATTTGGCGAGTTCCAGTGTCTTACGCTCATACAGGTAAACTGCTTGCATTTTATACTTTATTTACTGCTACTGGCTAAATAGCATGTTCGAAAATATTTCTCGAATCAGAATGATAAATACATATTTGCTTCTATGCTTTTACATCGTTTATATTATAGTTCAACTATATTCACAGCTAGCAGAAGCAATCAACTTTCAAGTTGAACACTGCAACTCAAAGAAAAAGTGTTCACACACTTCAGTGTTCGGCTATATTTAGTGAACAAACCACAGGCGACCCAGGGAGAAAATTAATTATGTGAACTTTAGATAGAGTATTTTTATGAAATCAATTTCCAGATTATCTGTCAAAAAAGAAATTAAAGCAATTCTGGCTATAGTAAATTCAGTCAAGATCTAGAACAAAGACCCATACAATCATGATACATCATCTTCTATTTATAAATGTATGGGATTTCATTTCTTTGTTTTAAACTATGAAATACCTTAACAAACCTTGACTTAATGTATTTTGCCATCATTATAATTGATGAACATTGTTTGTGGTTGATTTCTTTCGCTGGGAGAAACACGAATGATAAAATGTATTATAATCGAAGTAAAGACCCGTGTCATCAACACGCTCAAACTCTTACGATCATAAATCTCCAAAAATATATCAAAATTCATAAAATTTTCGAAATCTTACCTTCATGATAAATTTGCAAGAACATTGAGTCGTATTTGAATTCTCATTCGAAATTTTGCGATCAGCCCACAACCAGACAATTGTGAACTAGACAATGGCATTACGATTAACTATTGTGCACACAGCCAATCAGAGTTGAGAAAAATGTGCTCAACATTCAATCTGATTAATCAATATTTTAAGCTAAAATTTTCCCATGAAAATATCTGTTTATATTTTGGATTATTATTCAATATGTTTTATTATTAAATTATTTTCCACTCCCTTGATTTAATAATACATTGTATTTAAACTACTGTTAGTAGTAATTGAATGTCAGTCACAGTTAATTAAATTTTGATAACATTTACTGTATAATTCTTTTTCATGGCCGCTGCTACTGTGCTGCTGTTAGTGAAGGTAACTAAAATCATATTGTAATTAATGCAAGGTTAGAGTAAATTAATAATTAAGAATTTGAAGTGCATACATGTACCGTACATCTTCATGTGTGAAATCTGTTTCTTATATACTTTTCATCATCATTCATGATCTGTTTTACATGCCTAAAACATTTTTTATAAATTTGACTTCTAAGCTAAACAATCGCTGGCAAGGTCTTTTTAAATTCTTCTAATCCTCTCAAATCTATTCTTATCACTTCTTTGCAGTTTTTTTTTTACATTGCCCTACCATGAACCGGACCTTCACCTTAACTGCTCTGTGTCTTCAAACCCAGGCATTGTAGGTTATTTCTCAATATGACGAAATCAGTGCAGGTCTGAGTCTGTTCATGAGGACAGATCATGTGTGGTGAGGAGTGAGGGGGAAAGCAGTCATTAAAAACTCGTCTACTTCTACACTCACAACATCTCCACCAACTTCAAATCTTCTTCAAAACTCTAAAATTAATGATAAATTTACTGATTTTGATTGTAGGCTACAATGCCAGTATTTACTGTTTTTCTTACAAGAATAATTCTACAAGAAAAGCAAGAGTTTATGGTAAGTTACATCTTGAATATAATTCGATTGAAATAAAAGATTGCTTTTGCATTTCACTTTGTACATAATTTGCTTTAATTTTGCTATATTGAAATTGTTTTGTTTGTACCATGTATGTTTTGAATGAATTAAATAATGTGGATATGTACACAGACATTAAAAATAAACTGTTTGGTTTTTTTGTTAAACTTTTGATATAGGAAGTGTAACACAAATGACTGTACAGTCCAAACATGAGTAATATAGCCAATGAATTATCAAAAATACAATCAGGAGTGTGGAAATCGTATGCCCGACTGACGTTACGTCGGGGACTCGAACAAGTGAAATTTTGCTGTTTAGTTGTCCACGGACAAGTAGTTTTTCTCATGGGTCTAAACTTGCAATACAGTAGTGTGCTAAGGTTTTGTTTCGTAATAATGCCGTATTATGGCAAGATTTTCTGAATTTTTGTCATTTTCGCTGTATTTCGTCTTGTTTACACAGTAGGGAATTTAAAGTGAACCATTATGTGAAAGTATTGTTAGATATAATCAGTGAAATTCGCCTTGAATTCCAGAAAGCAGAAAAATCAATATCGGCGTAATTACGGAGAAAAGTTATCAGTATTCAAACTTAACAGACTGATGGAGTTAATGATTTAAGTGGAACTCAAACAACTCAAAAGCAAGTTGATTTGGGGTCCGGGCAAGTAGATTTTTCATATTTACTTGCCCGGGACAAGTGTCCAAAATACATATTTCCACACCCCTGACAATGTTCATTTTTACTATGATAATGTAAATACATATTTAATTATTTCTTGTGCTAATTTCAAAAATACTGTAATACCCATACTTTAGATACTGGCTGATGGTAGTGAAATGATAATTGTTAACCTAAAAAATCAATATGATAAGTGGTATAAACAATGCTGTGTTCAGTTGACAGGATATATAGAAAGGAAAGTGTAAATGAGTTTCTATTAAGTCATTCTGAACAAAGTTATTCAAACAGACTGGTTAGGAAACTTAGCAAACTACAAAGAGGAAGATTACAATGTTTCTTTGTTTCATGTTGTATGCAGGGTCACGGTTAGGATCTTTTGTTGCTGGTGTGATACTTCATTAGTCTATAAGCCGTTTGCTCATTTACATCTCAAACCCTTTTGTTATTTGTGCAGGGTCAACGTCATATTTCAATAGGGAAAAGGAGAACAATATCATAGAACGAAGATAGTCATCAAGTTTCCTAACCAGTCCACTCAATTAACTTTGTTCTGAAGTAGCAAAAGATGGTGTTTAGGTTTCCGTATGGAAACAACCTAACAGTCTCATTCTTAGGTTTAAACAAAAAAAATTCAGGTGAATCATCTGTTTCATTTACAAAGTGTATGAACAGGTTTGTTTCATGAAATGTGAATATATCCACAAAGTTTGATTGAAAACCAAGCACAGAATGTTAAGTTAGGGGGGTAGGGACTTTGTAAATGCAGACTAATAGGACTTTTTAAAAAACTGCAAAATCAGCAGGTATAGGGGGTGGTCATACTCAATTAACAGCATGTTCACAGCAATTGAGTTGATTGGGCTGAGTCATAGGACGAAAGAGAGTCCAGCTAAAATAATGAATTGGGGTTGGAAGCCTAGTGACGTGACTTACCCAGAACCTTGCTCCAAACTCTGCTTTGATAAACAAGCTGGCCCTAAACCTGAAAACTTACCTCATGCCCCAAATCTCAACTCTAACCCTAAATCATCAGCCCTAACCCTAACTAAAAATAGTAACAGCATACAAAACATACAGTAGGGATAAATCAAATTGTTGTAAAGTTGTTAATATTGAAAAGGTGAGAGATAATGGTGCAGTCTGTAAAATAATTTTGTGTCTCAATATTCTCGACCAAATAAATGAGGAAACTGTCAAGTACAGTACTTGTGAATATTAAATAAATTATTATTTTATATTTTTGTGGCCGAGACAAAATGCCACATCACATCAGCCACAAAAAATCTAAAATATTTAATTTGTACAAGTAATTGACAGTTTTTATTGTTTATAACTCACATTTGTGCGATTGGGACAAATTCCGGCTAGCATCTCACTGTAACTTTGCGAATGGAACTTTGTGCATGATGCTCAACAAGTTTGCTAAAATATCCAAAATTATCTGAAGCAGTCTCTTGGCGAAGATGAAGTACCGCATCATATCAGCCATGAAAATCTAAAATATTCAAATAAATGAGATTTGAAATTTCTAGTTTAGTCTTACATCTTTTATGACATCAAGATATTTCATGTGGTCGCTTTAATTTGTACTAGTGAAAATTTACCAGATTTTGGAAAATGTTTTAAGTTAAAAATCATTTAAGATCTGGAAAGATCATTTCATACAGTATACATGTATATTTAGAAACCTCCAAAAAATCCTGATCTTTTGAATGTTTTGCTCAGCAAACAAAACAATTAAGTTCTTTTAATACATACTGTAGCATATAATTTTTTAAAATAAAAAAGAAGTACCATGTTTTCAGCAGACGTGCATTAATGTTTTTCTGTGAACACAAGCTTTATCAAGCTATTTGACAATATGCATATGAATGTTAGCTATTTGACGTCAGGATTTACAATTTCAACTGCTGTAAAAACTGAACTATCTCAATTTTACAAGATTTTTGAAAAATCCATGTTATGTGTTAAAGAGAAGTTTGAAACTATTCTGACTAAAAACTCAATGGATATTGAATATTACAAACACTATACAGAATTTTGTTTTGTTTTGAAGTATACCTTGCAGACTCTTATACACTGGTATATAATAATTGTATTGTTATATAGTATTGATCAGGTATATGGTTTGATAGAAATAAATTTGTCAAACCAAGCAAATATACAGTACAAAGAGTGTTGCACTTGCAGTTACTGTAGTTGATAGTTTGTAAAGATGGAGTCAGACAGTGTTAGGCCAGGCTTTATGTTTGTTAAACATTACCAATTAACAAGTTCTACCTCCAACCAAAGATTGAAATTTTCAGATATTTACAATTCACAGTTGAACTTCCAGGCCTGATACTGTGTAACATGTAGTCCTGTTGATAGAGTTATTCTTATTTTTAACATGATTAAGAAATTTTAACTAGAAATGTGTATTTTTAATTTCTAGTAAAACAAAATCTAGTTTTGACTTCACAACAAGTGTTGTGCTTGCTATGTACATCATGAACATATTACGATTGCTAGCTTATACAAGTTGTTTCTCGCTTTCACATGTGTTGTTGCTGGCCACAGAATAGCATCCTATTATCACAACTATAATATGCCACAAAGGCCTCGAAAACAACCACAAAGGCAGAACAAAACTATAAACACACGAGTCGCCTCTCAAAC
>JAOTRI020134897.1:0-11140 GCA_028564885.2 Zoanthus sanctaehelenae
ATTCCATTCATACCAGTGGAAGACGAAAAAATTCCATACATACCAGTGGAAGACGAAAAAAAGTCTCTATAAAGCTTGAAACTGTTTATATTCATATGGCGCATGCGCGGTATATCCCGCTGACCATTGAACAGATTAGTTTTGCGTGCTCCCTTTGGTCGCCCGCAATTACTCTATAACACTAATTTCTACCTAAAAATTTTTGCAAAATAAAATACTTTGAAACTTACTCAGTGTGTTGTTGAAGCCTTCTTTTAATCTCTGGTTGAGTTTTAGCTGATTTAGTTGTCTTAAAAATACGAGAAAGCCTAGAATCTAGAAAGAGTACTACTATCACCCCTGAAACCTAGGCTTTCTCGGATTTTTAACGGTTTTTTGTGACCACTTTTGTTTATCAAGCCAATTTTTTGCTTGGAAGGAGGCAAAGTTTTCATAAAACAAGTTGGCTGTCTCATTCTGGGAAGCACTTTCATCAATTTACTTGGCATAATTGTACAGTCTATTTATTTGCCTAATCCTGTGCAAAGAAATTTTTGAACTGCAACAGATTTTCAGAGAGACAGTTGGCATTGGGTGAAGCAGTTCGAATAGCATTTGTCAGGTCCTGTGCACATCCTTCCATTACCCTTATTATGTAGAGAATACTTTTATTATGTAGTGCTCGAAAGAAGCATTCAAAACCCAACCAAATCAGCTGAAACTCAACCAGAGATTAAAAGAAGGCTCAACAACACATTGAGTAAGTTTCAAAGTATTTTATTTTGCAGAAATTTAAAGGTAGAAATCAGTGTTATTGAGTAACATATATTCTATAGTAAATCGCCTAGAAATGTGAGCTTTGGCCTCCTGTGATGCGCTTTGCAAGCGCCTATTTTTTTGCACTTTAACATCATGTCTGGGTTGGTCCCAAAAACAAATCAAATATTTCCTCATATCTCATGGTATAAAAAGTTATTTATAATAACATACCAAATTGCATGATATAAACAATATATATTTGATAACCTGATGGGCGCATATCATACTAGCTACTTTTTAGCATGTTAAAATAAAATATTAATTGACTCACCTGATCCTCTCCAATATCTTCAACATTGTCATCTTCCCCACCACTCAGACAACTCTGCTCAGACTTATTATCACCTGAAGCAGCTTCTAGTTCAGAGTCTGTGTCGGAGTCATTGAACTCCAGCAACTCCTCGTCATTTTCTTGCAAATATTTATAAAATTTAGGGTCCTTCTCTTTGAGCCAGGATAATTGATCTTTATGGTCAGAGGTTTTGGATTTCCTGTTAAGTAAATACCAAAGTGTTTATTGCTGTCCTGATTTTTTATTGAATTTGATGCATTCAAACATATTTTAAACCTCTTTACTAGTATCTGAAAACATATTTTCGGCTTTCAGTCTGGTAAAGCAGGACATAATTTTATTCTATGAATATTACCTATTTGTCTTTGCTGAAGATTTTTTTGACTTGACGTCCATATCGTTAGTATTTTCACCCTCTGAAAAATCCGAGTCAATACCAAAGCTCATAAACTCATCCGCATCCATTTCTGAAAGGCTTCTAAAAGAAAACATTAGTAGTATATTTATTCAAAATCACCAATAATGAGTACAATGTTATTACGACTTTAATACTTACTTCTTGCTCACTTTGGAAGCCATTTTGAACACACGTGCGTTGCAAAGCACTCTATCCGATATAAGACAAAAGGAGATTGGTTTAGTGAAACACGATCAACCAATTACAAGTGTCTATAAACTCAGTGAGAGAAAGATAAGAAAACAAAATGGCGGACTCTAAGACGGATGTGAGTAAACTTGTATTCACTTCATTCTAAAAGTTACAAGTTATTCAGTATTTAATTTTTGAGACTAATTTTAACAATTTGTTGAATTTAATGATTCAGGCCTCGCAACCAGAGAGAGATGACGAGAAAGATAAACGGCAGAAACAGGTAACAACTTTTAAAATACTCAAATTGACAAATGAATAATTTCCAATTGTATTACTAAGTGTATAAATTGATGAAAGCGAAATAGCTGTTGGTTTAACTTATCTAACTCATTTTAATCCTGTATCGATTAGTTTTTTTCCTTTGAGTGATGTAGAAAGTAATTTATCCGAAATATAAAGTTTTAATTTGCAATGAAGATAATTAGAAGGCAGTTTGTATTATAAAACTTTAATCGCATCGTCATGCAGTACAACATTCGAAACAACTAAGAATATTACAATACTAAAATATCTTCCTCAGAACGCTGTTAATTGCTCATCACAGGTCGACGAAGCACATTTTATGTCACATTTCAACGTCTTTTCCTTGTCTATATTACATGTACTTCAATCTACTTGTAACCTCAAAATAACAGGAGCTTCATAACTTACTTCATCATATGCCTTTATCACCCCTTCCTTAAAAGATTTCCACGAGCCTGCAGCTTTCCAAATCTTCCTTCAAATCTGGTCTGTGTATTATCTTTCAATCTCCGCTTCCTTTCTCACCATAATCTGTGACCACCAACCTGTATTGTAGCCCACGAGGAATGACTTTTACATCTCTGAAATACTTTCTGTTTCCTTTTCCCAGCAGTACAAAGTCAATTGCACTGGTCTCCCCATTTCTGACCATGTGCTTGCCACATACAACCCTAACAACCTCTTTTTTTTCACATTTTTCTCCCCAATTCTGTTTTCTTGATGAACGCCCTCATAACCCTAACTCTGTTGACCAATTGACCTATATGATCGACCGTTAATTAAAATCACCTATATTCAATATTAGCTTACCATCAGTGTTAAGTTTCTACTTACTCCTTTTGCCACTTGGCAGACCATAAATTATATAGTTACTGTAGTTCCCCTGCGTGCCTTCACTACTATCATCACTCTGTCATTCTTCCTTCACATCTCCACAACTTTCGCACACAGCTTCTTCATCAAAATTCCCACGTATGCACTACACGTTTTCGCAAAGATGGCTGCAGGAGGTTTTATGGTACTGTTATTGTTGGCTTTCTTTTCTGTCAGCCGTACCAGAGTGTATCCCACAACAGTTCTTAGTTTAGGGGAACAAGCTAGGGTGAAGCAGATATTCTATGATGCTGCACCATTTACAGATCTCCCCACAGAAGGGTTAAAAACCCTTAAAGCAGGAATTCAGCCAACACAGGATTTATGTAAATTTATTTGAAAGAAAATTGGTAGCAACAGTATTGAATCAATCTTAGAGAAAGCCAATTGATTGTTTTGATACAAAAAATCATTCAAAGTTGCAAAAATTCCCAGTAGCAAAAAAATTAATGTAGATATATTAACATATTTAGACTATTAATGACTATTTTATGTATATTGAATTGAAAATTTTTTTGAATTATTTCAAATGCCACTAAACACAAATATTTCTTGTTAAAGTCTTTTTTTGACAATGATCTCCCAAGCAGTGATATGGCTTGACAGTGGCTTGCTTCAGTGGCACCTTCTTTTTTTGCCTGAGAATGAGCTAACAGAGTCACACCCTGTAAATGTGTACAAACCCGATCGAGCATTGCAAAGTAAAGAACATAGAGGAATCCCACTATGGCCTTCACTTTTTTCATGAGAAGGTGGTATGCAGGGATTTGGCTATTGAAATTACAAGCAAGGATTACAACATGTATCTGTATCTTGCGACTTGATTATGAGAGGGTGGACTCCTTTTTTACATTTAAGTATTTTAACTATAATATCGATAGTAGCCTATAATTATTTTATATATAACCTTACTGTATATTTTATCTCAGTTAGCATTTGACTTGAGAATGGCATTGTGTTTGTGCCAAAACGTTGTCGTCTTTTTTAAAATTTTCAATCATTATTAATGGATTTTAAGTAATTTTTAGCATTGAATTTTATATTAAAATATTTTGCAAATCTCTTTTAATATCAATTATTTTAAGTACTTGTAAATATTACTCTGTAATTCAGTTTTAATACTGCAAATGAGTGCACTAATAAACGATTGTTATTATTATGTTATTATGATGATTTTTTCACCTCTGTCTCCTGTATGCTTTGCATGTAGAAGCAGCTTTGTATCAGCTTTTTCATGGTTGCTGCTTAATGCTAGAACTTCCTCACACAAAAATTTATCATCAACCACAAAAATACAGAAGCACCTAAGTTCAACGGTAAAGAATAAGTGGCGGTTACCAACTACTGGTGGTCATATAAAATTATTGAAATGGTTAGCACCTGATACATCGTATCAGTGATATGATACTCTGGCAATATTCTATATATCAACTATTCTCGTCATCTATCTGTTTACCTCTTGGATATGCTGTCATTAGAAGAAAAACACCTGGTGAGTTTGTTGTCCAAAGAAGCATTGAAAGCTCATTCAGCCAAGTGCCTGTGGACCAAATGATCAAACAGACTGTCAACGAGACACTAAGACCAAGGGTGGCATTACTAGATTCACTGTAAGGTGCTGTACAACGATGGCTCCTAACATCCCACAAATGTGTTGCTATCACCCAAGCATGCCAAGAGATGGTAGGATTATAACTTGACTGATGGACATACTGCAGAGAAGGAGATTGGTAACAGCAGAATGGCAGCTGATGAGAAAGATGTCCATAAAGTACTGGCGACCATTAACTGGGTGAACCCATTCGAACCAACAGATGAAGTACTGGTAGAGAGTTTTATCACCAAGCATCTAGACCAACAGCAACTACACAGATTAAGAATGGCCTTTTAAGTGCACATCAGCAAGGCAAAGAAGCAATGAAATCTTTCTTTAAAACTAAGCTGCTAATTAATGAAGTACCTTATTTCCACGGTCCCCTAAAGAAGCTGAAGCTTGCCAATTTTTATATGTCAAAGTTATCTAAAGTAAAGATTGCTGGGAAGGATACTATAATCAAAGCAGACAGAGATCTTTTTGCTTGGCTTCTGGTAGTCGCCCAGAGAAGATCGATGGATCTTTCTGTTGTTTTTCAAATGAATACTCTCCTGGACCTCTTGCTTCCGCTGATGGCTCGCTCACCAAAACTGACAAGTCGAAGCTGCGTGAAATTCTGACCAAGGTCATTCAGCTAGTTGAAAATGTTCCACCAACCTCGGCAATAATCATCAATGGGATGGCTATTCTATAGTCATTGAAACCATTCTGGATACATTTGAAAAACTTGTCTCAAATTGTCTGTTATTAATTCTGTAATCAATTAATTTGTAAAGGATAAGGTTTGATACTGTATATTAATTTTTTGAATTAATGCTGGCATTTATGTTGTTTAAAGATTGAAACAGCAGTAAAATTCCTTCAAAACCCTAAAGTAAGACAAACTCCAATGGCCCAAAGAAAAGCTTTTCTGGCAAAAAAAGGTATGTGGTTTCAGCTAGACTTTGCATTTGCCTCGCAGCGGAAGATATTTTTTCATGAACAACCAAGAGTAAAAAAACAGAGGAACTATGATTTGGCTTATACTGTATCTTTGATAACATTGTATTTTAAGGAAATTAATAATAGAATTATCTACTTTAGTAGTGAAATGTTTTGATTTTTAAAAAGTTGAAGTTTGGTGAAAAAACTACAGCTGTAAATAGTAGGCAAAGAACATGAAATCCAGATAGATTAAGTTAGTTGTAAAAACTATTGGTTAATATCTTGTTCATGGTACTTCTTTTAAAAAGGTCTCAGTAATGAAGAAATAGAGCAGGCGGTTCAGAAGTCTGGAACAGCTGCTGATGAGGTATACTTCTATGAATTACGGCCGCATGAGATTATTATTGAATTTTTTAATATAGCTACAATATAACTTGTGCTCTAATTGGTTCAAATCTATGATTAATTACACAGATAAAGTCATGGTTTTTGCTTTTGGTTGAAATAGAGCACTGGTGATGTTGGAAGAGACACTCTAAACATTGTAAATCACTCGCCTACTGCTCATAATTTCACAACATTCTTGTGTCTCTCCCACAGGTGCCCTATTTCAGTAGTAAAGTCATAGAAAGTTGTGCTCTAATGCTTTGATAATTGAGAAGTTCAATTTATTTAGTACATTTGACATGAGCTTTGTTTTTGTTCTAGTTTGCCACTATGACTTCACCATCTGTGAATTCCCCATTACAAGAGAAAGGGTGAGTCCTACATTATAGACTGAGTGAGAGATGAAGTATCTTCTTTCTGTTTTGGTTTAGCGTTTACAACTCAGTGGGCATAAATTTAACATTAATCTTGCCCAATAAAAAGCATTTTTTATTTATTTTTAATAACTCATTTTCAAGTATTTTTAATTTTTTTTTTGTGTGTGTGTTTATGAAACGTTTCCACAACAGTACTCAATTTGCTCCTCTGCCTTTTTACGGAGAACAGAAAATTTGACACAATTTTAACAAAGAAAAAATCAGCTTTGTGATTTAATAAACACCTTTCCATTTTGAAAACCTGTAGTTTCTACCTCATACAGTAGTTGTTAGTAATCCACAACAGCATTGTTGATTGAGGTGTAATTCGATGTTCTGTCCTTTCTCTTACAAATATTGATGTTGTAGTTCAGCTTCAATATGAATTTTGAACTGGTTTAATTTGTTTTGCTCCAGTGCAATAATTCTTGCACTGGTACAAGTTGCCTTGAACTGGTATAAACTGGTGAGATTCTTAATTTTGTTAAATTTTTTTTTCAAACCAATTTTTTTTTCTCATATCCGTCTCAGACCAATAAAAAAAATTTGGTATGCTAGCAACAGTTGCTTGCATGGTCAGGTGGGATGAAGCAGGACTAGAGATTCAAACAAATGCAAAAGTCAGTAGTTCAACAAGAAAAATAAGTGAAAGGAGAAAACAAAATTAAAATGATAAGTAAGTACTAGATAGTTGTGGTGGGTGGGTGAGAGGGGCAGTAGTGTGTGGGTGAGTGAGAGGGGCAGTAGTGTGTGGGTGGGTGAGAGGGGCAGTAGTGTGTGGGTGGGTGAGAGGGGCAGTAATGTGTGGGTGAGTGAGAGGGGCAGTAGTGTGTGGGTGGATGAGAGGGGCAGTAACTAGTGTGTGGGTGAGAGGGGCAGTAGTGTGTGGGTGAGTAAGAAGTGAGGAGGTGAAGGTTATTTAAAATATTCTTTTCTTTCTGTTGTATTTATGGCTCCCCAAAATAAAATCTCGTTTATAATGCCATATTGTACCAGTTTAAGACAACTTGCACAAGTGCAAGAAGTATATTGCTCTGGATCAAAATTAATTGAACCAGTTCAAAATCATATTGAACCTGAACTACATCATAGACTAAAATATGAACTGATGGTTTTCAACGAAACAATGTGACTTCAGATCACTCGTGAATCCATTTCCATATACTGTACTGCTGTTGAGAAAGTGCAAACATGGGCCAATTCATGATCAGTTGAAGCACATCAAAAAAAAATGAACTTTAAACTCTGTTACACATACAAAAATTATCATCATGATAACAAATAATTCTGTAATGGTAAAAGTATTTACAATTCAGAAGAAAGTTCTCTGTCATCAAATAAATAAATTATATTATTTCTTTTAATTATTAGTAAGAAACTAAATATTAAACTATGTTTTGCAAAAGAATTGTTGTACAAGCCTCACCACTACCAAATACACAGAGCCTGTGGCAGAGATATCTCTTTGCAGTTGTTGTTGGAGGAGGTTTGGGATACATGGTAGCTCGTTTAATAAAGGTATAATTTACACCTTAGTCCGTTATAACTCAATTATATAGTTATGTTGAAAGGTATTCTCAGCTACAGTATACTGCATTGATAAGTCCAAATAGAAACAAAATAGTTGTCTTTCTGATAACTTGCTGATCCGGGCTTGTTCTAAGTTCTCAATTATATTAATTTGAATCTTATTGCCTAAACAACATTCTTCAGTTTCACCTGATATTTATTATAACTTACATGTTTGGAGGCACCTCACCTCTTCATCAGCATGTGGCCATTAGTTAATTGAAGCACTTAATAAAAATATTCAATCTTAAGACAATGGAATGGTGTACTAATTAACTGATTAATTATTTAAGGAAGATTTACATGCATAATTTATATGCATGGCTTTCTTTAACTTAACTTAAGGAAAAGCTACAGTATTAAATACTCATTGGAAGAAGCTGCTTGGCACTCTTTTGATTGTGCAAGATGTTTGAAAACATGAGCACCTGCCTCTAAGATGCTCATAAATGCGTGTTCTGAAAATTAATGTGGATGGGTTTCCACAACGTAACAAGAATTACATCTTGCACATGTAAATTTATACATGGTGTGCGGTCGGAGCTCCTTAGCTGATAAAAACAGGGACAGGATCTTTCACTGTGTCAACAATAATCTAGTGATCTTGTACAATATGTGCTGTAAACTAGTCTGATTTTTATGCAGTTGTCATTACAAAATTTCCTTGCCTAATTGTTCACTCGGGGTTTTTGCTATGTTGGAAAATTTTCCTATAAAAGTTGGTTTGAAATATTTGGTTTTAAGTCCATCTGAACTCTGTTGTTTTTTGTTCTTTAAAAATCTTATTAATGTAATTTTTAATTTATCTTTCAATTTCTCGTGTTGGTATCGAGATTTTACTTTAAAAAAATACTTAAGCCCAATTAGCACCCATCAATTTCCCAGCAGTACTATATCAGTCCATAGATAAAATTTGTAATTCATGGTTAATAATTAAGTTATTGCAGTAGTGTAGGAAGCGGGAGGGCCACGGGGGATATTGCCCCCCACTTTTAAGTGTGGGGGCCATCATATGTTCCCCCCACTCTTGGCCATAAGAAAAATATATAATTATTTGATAATTTAAGGGAAACCAGGATAAGTCACCATTTCTGGGACTTTAAAGTCTACGTTACATACAGTAGACCTATATTACAAATTTTAATTAAACTTGTTACTCTAAAATGAAAGAGTGAGAAATGTGTAGCCCACAGTTATTCATAATCATAAGAAAACCAAACTTGTTACAATTGGTGTTGTATTTAAAGCCTGCAAATACAAAATAGACCTGCACATGCGCATATCAAAATGACTTCCGCCCGCGCATACCAAATTAACTACGCATTCCAGATTGACATCGGCCTACGCCTACTAAATAGGCAAGAGGGATAAAGAAAAACATCTCATTCCTTGCACATACAGTTTTTAACTTTCATTTTGTTTTTGCTTATCGGAGCGTATGCGTGTTCCGACTCAGGTTGCTGACATGTTACACGCTGCAAATGGCTTAGTAACCATGCAAAAGTACATTGTTCAACTATTTTTACAATTGCGACGTTGCCAGTTGCACAGAAAGATGTTACACCTGCAATTTTGTCAGCAACTTGCAATGCAATGCTGACGATAACGAAAAATTGCAAGTTGCTGTGACATGTCAGACGAGGGCAATTTTGCAACTCGCATGTTTTTAATTTACTGTGAGCTGGATCAGTCCAGCGGGCGCGCTGTCATGCGCACTTATGTCAAGTGATTCCATCGACTCTTCACTTGATTGCGAAGTTGGTTTTGCGGAGCAGGTTGCCGAGTGCTACAAGTTGCATCTATAGCTTTGCAACGCTACGAAAAGTAGAAGTTTGTTCAGCTTTTGCTGCAATTTGCAACGTTGCATTGCAAGTTGCACAGAAAGATGTTACATGCGCATTTTTTTTCAGCAAATTGCAACGTAGTGACATAGGGTCATTGCAGAGTCCACATCGTGAAAGCCAGAATCCTGGACTTTTACGGAATGCTGTAAATTATCAGTTTCAGTTTATCATTTGCCTGTGCATAATTTTATCGCAATAATTTACAGTAAACTGTAATATAGTTAATTTATGATAACAATTAATAATAATAGAGCTAACACTGTGTACACAGCAAGGCGAGGAAGTATATAAAAAACACAAAGCCTTATTTGGACTATGTGCCCCTCTGGAACTAGAAATTGACTCGGATTACAATTAATCGCCAAATATTTGTTTGGCATTGAGATATATAAAAGGAGTTTGAATTTATTGTGTTGTACTAATGAATTCTCACTTTATGAAAGTTTACTTCCAAAGTAGCTTAACTCATTTAACCATTCTTACACTTGGAATATTCCAAGACCAAAGGGCATAGAGCTCTTTTTCTCCTTTTAAAAATGTCATAATTCATTGTCCTTTAGGAAAACAAATTCAATTGATCTTACAGCATTTAAAAATGACCTGCGCACAAGTGCTCTAGTTACTGATTACCCATCTGACCTTGAAATACAGTCACTTTGTATAATTCTACGCTGAAAACTACTCTCAACAAGTTTGCCCCAGTTTTAACCAAAGTTATGACTATTCGTCCATCAACTCCCTGGTTCAACGATGAAATTATGCTTGCGAAGCAAAGTAAAAGATCTGCAGAACAAAAATGGAGAAACTCTAGATCCAACTCTGATTTTATCCTCTAGAAAGCTAAGAGAAACAGTCTGAATTTTATTATGAAGGCGGCCCGTACTGCTTATTATCACAAATTCATTGAAAACAGCAGTTCAAAGCAGGAAACACTATCTAAATCTTCAAAACAACTTTTAAACCTGAAACATAACCGCATGTTTTCTGATCACTCTACTTCTGGAAGTCAAAAGCTAGCTAATGAGATCGGTACATTCTTCATTCAGAAAACTGAAAAACTCAGATCAAAGTTGGATAACATCACTTCACCAAATGACTCTCATATATCTCCTCCCACCAAATAAAACCAGCATCGCCACGGAAAAGTTTGAGCTCCCCACATAAACTGAAATCTTGGATCTTATCTGATCTATTCCTACGAAAGCCTGCGCTCTTGATCCCGTTACAACAGACTTGCTAATCAGCTGTGTCGACGTACTTCTTCCTGTGATAACCATCGTGGCAAACTTGTGTCATAAAACCGGCCGCTTTTCCGACCAGTTGAAAACTGCTTCTGTTAATCCTCTACTCAAGAAACAGCAACTGGTTCCAATTTTCCAGAACCTGCGAGCTATATGCAATGTACCCTTCATTGCGCTGTGGCAAATCAAATTGAAGAACACATGACGTATAACAAGCTCTACCTTCAGCGTTCTCAAAATGTTTCTGAGGAGTAGGTTATATTAAAGTTGGAGGCGGTTTTCTTTTTTCTTTTCTCCTTGTTGTTAG
>JAOTRI020134908.1:0-11139 GCA_028564885.2 Zoanthus sanctaehelenae
TTCAAAATTGCCCGGCTAGCCTCGTCTTTGAGTGAACAATACAAAAGAATATTTGTACCCAAACGACCGGGCAAATTTGAATAAAGACAAAAGAATACTAAATCATCCACCATTTATGAAAGTGGTCTGTATTTCTAGTGTTAATGCTATTTAATGATAAACAGTCTCTTATCTGAAACAATTTTATCTGTTGTTTCCTATATGCCTCACATATGGTAATATTCAGCAGATCTGAGCCTTATGTCGGACTAATTAAACTGCTACGTTGCCAGCGCGGTGGTCCCTGATAATGTAGTGGTTAGCACTCCTGACTAGAACACAGGTAGACGTAGGTTTGATTTCCGCTCAGAGCATATATATACCAACTTTTTCAAATGAAACATTTGATTTTATGTTTTGCAGGGAATCGCCAAATCGGAAAATTAAGCAGTGCTAAGTCCGTAAGACAGACAAAGAAAGAATCTATGAAAATGGACGACCACAGCTGTAGTAGTACGGAGATTGTAAAGACTCGCAGAATATCAGCTTCAGCTGGTGAGATAAAAGAATTGTATTCCGTTTTACACCAGCTCGTTCCAGGGCAGTCACAGAGAGGACTAACTGTTCCAGCAGGCTCCAAGTTGACCAAATCCCAATCAATGACTGTGAGGAAAACAAATGCTGTTGGTGGAAGAAACAATATGGACAGAAAGAATACAAGTCCAGCGTCATTACCTTCATACAAGTTCACCGCTGCCCAACGTAGTCAGTCGCACACAATGCTTGACGTACTGGCGTCTGCACCTGCAATGCCAGCACAAAGGCGAAGATCGCTAGATAATTTGCTTCACTTTTCAAGTGAGAAAAAAGATGTTGTGGATGGACCTTTAGGAACACCAGCTACAAAACGAAAATCGTTCGAAGGTGCCGTCAAATGTCTCGAGGAAAATCGTAACAAGTGCGTTTCGAAACGTGCTTCGTTAGTTGATGCAATTGGTATTCTAGCCCGGGATCCCGACAGCGTCCACCGTCTCATCGGTGAGCATTCCCAATCGGAGGAGAGTAAGAGTAGAAACTCGCATGAAACGAGCAATAGCGATACAAATAACGAACAAAATAGAAATGAAAGGAAAAACAGTTTGCTGGATAATCAAATGCAACAGTTGTTAAGGTCAATAAATGAACTTCAAAGTTCCTACGAATTAAAACCAGGAATGGATGACGAAGAAATTTTACGAACTCTCAACTGTAAGGGAAGTGTTGGGACTGAAATGAAGAAACTTCTAACAACTTTAAATGATCTTAATTCAGATCAAAACTCCACTAATGGAGATCAATCCCGCAGAGAATCAAAACAAGGCAGTTGTAACACTCGTAGGGAGACTTTAGACGAACTTGAGGCTTTCTTCTCTTCAAAATTGAAAGAAAGTACTGAAAAAGAAAAGCAACAAACATTTTCCTCGCGTCGGATGGTAAAACAATCTAGCGTAGAAAGTAAGGACTCTGATATCAGCGTGCCTTTCTCACAGTCTTCAAGCTCAAGAAAGGAAAGCATGGAATCTGATAATGCCACGATGGCTTATGCAGAAGAAAAGTCCGAAAATGAAATGACAGTTTCGCAAGTGTCACTTCCACTGGACAAATCAGTACAAGAAAAGTTTGCTCAGCAAGTGTGCGAACGACTTGAAACTTGGTTACAAAAAGCTACAGCGCTTTCAGAACAGGAAAAGGAAAATATACGTATTTCAACGGGTTGTCAAAATTGTAATTCGCGTAAACGCTCAAAACAACTTTCAGAAAGCAGCGATAAATATTTTTCGGCTAGTTCTACAGAAGAGAAATTGCCATCTCTTGTGCAACAGAAACATTCCGTATCCTCCTTTGAACTTCAATCTACACCACGCCAAGACTCAACTTTTAAAAAGTCAAGATCTCTTCACAACTTAATATTTGGCGATGAACACCATTTTAAAATCAATTTGTTTCAAAAATTCAGAAGTCCAAAGTCTGAGCGCAAGAAGAAAAAGATTTCAAAATCAACTGAGGAGTTTAGCTCGGTGAAATTAGACAGACGCAGGTCACGCTCATTGTACAATACTCCACGACGATTCCAATCCGTTCACTTAAAGATTGATAATATTTTGGAGAGTGATGCAGGCGGAAGTCACAGTTTTAGTCAACCCTTGAAATCTAAATTAGTTCCGTCAGCAAGCGGTCCCAGTAGGATATCAAAATCCTTTTCGTGTGAAGATTTACTTGCGTCCTCCAATTCTAGTGATAATCTTGTCACAATGCACAAACAAACTCTTCGTAAAAGTAGTACTGACAGTTTTGAATCTGCAGTCTCACAAAGAGAATCACGCAAAAACTTTGCGGGTCGGCGACACTTACCAACTGCATTACCATTGTTCTATACGCCTGATGCTTCCCAGGCGACATTCTTAAAAATGTCACGCAAGGTGTCTAAAATAGGAAACCAGACTAACACTCTAAAGGAAACACCGCCGATTCGCAAGCAGCTTATTCCACGCACAGAGCGTGTGAAAAAATATCAACGCAACATGTTTTATGAAGAAACCGGGGAGCATGACAAAAGAGGAAACACAAGGCTTGTGTCGCACTCCCAGTACACATCTCCTATCGACCCAGAATTACCCATTTCACAACCAACACTTAAGAAAAGCGAAGAGTTTTATAATCCAAAAAGCGGAAGCATGGAAACTGAAAAGATAGCAAATGACGACGTCTTTGTCGCTGGGCATGCGCAGTCCTACGATGCTGATGAGTTAATGGAGTTGCGGCACAGAATGCAAAACTCGGAATCAGATAACGATTCGGGATGTGCGGCTAGTACCGAGCATTTGAACAAGGTGTGTTGGCCTGGGACAAGCGAGATGGGTGTGCAGACAGACCCTGTGATTGTACTCGCAGAAGGTCCGTATAGCCTGTGATTATGTTTACTAGGCGAGGGAATGGGCAGGGACAACAATAAATATACAAAAGAGCGGAGGACTGGGAAGAGAGAATAACCGACTTTTCTCTCGCCTCATTCCCTTGCCTGCAAAGCCTATTCACAGGCTAAGCAAAATTAGGTTTAAGAACCGAGAACCGTTACACACTTAATGTGTAATCAAAGCCTTGCTTTTTAACCAAATTACTTTGACAGATCCTCAATGTTCTGTAGTTAATTTTGCTTGGGGTTGCCAAATGTTAATTAAAATACCATTACCTTCAAATAGACCTTGTCACGGTTTTCGCCGCCATCTTGGCGAGTAGGCAAAGTGGCCCAAAATAAAAGAGTTTGTATGAAAGTTCGGCATCATATATCTTTAATAACACTTTAGTTTTTTATAAAAATTATAAATCGAAAATTTTAATGTTGGGAGAGAGGAACTCACAATTTGAATGTTTCCATACATTTCCCTGTTGTCAGTTGTGTTTCAACGGCAGAACGAATGTCTGGAAAAATGTCTGGAAAAATTCAAATTGTAACTAGGCGCGTTCATATGCGGCTATTTGCCTCAAATTTTGGCATTCAGTTCCTCTCTCCTAAGATTAGAATTTTCGACTTAAAACTTTTTTGAAACTAAAGTGTTATTAAAGATATTTGATCCCGAACTTTCATACAAACTCTCTTATTTTGAGCAACTTTGCCTACTCGCTAAGATGGCGGCAAAAACCTTGACAAGGTCTATTATACTTCTTAACTAGATTTTTACTTAAAGCCATCAAGTTTAATTAGTTTTGGAAGCCCTGATTTTCTGTGTGCCATATATGGGGCTTTTTAGCAATGAGGTCATGAACGCGAACGACGACGGCAAACTAAAACACATTTCTGAATCACTCTTAAAGTCTTTGAGTGGGTCATTAGAGCTCTTTGGCTAACGTGAATAGAAAAACGATTACCTGAGTGTCCGTGAAGCTGAATAATTACCAGAAATTTTTCTTGTTACGTGCTCGTAGTCTCTTTCCTGTAGGAAATTACATCGGGGGGCTGCTGTCAGCACAATAAAAGTTTTAACAATTTCTTAAGAACCTTTTTTCTCTGATTACAATTGCGTAGGCTTACGTATCATCTCCTCTAAAGGCATTTTAAAATGCAAGAAATTCGGCTTTCAAGAAAACAAAAGCTCAGCAAATTCAAACCAAGAAAACTAAATGATCAAAATAATTTATTTAGAATAAGTTTTAAAGGGTTAGGTTTTGTTTATTTAAATCAGTTTCTGAATTGGTTTTTGTAAAGGATATAGCTATTCGCATAATCAATTAAACCCCCCAGCTGACCAACAGCATTAATAGAAAACTTTTTCTTTGATTTGTATACATTAGCAGCTCAAAGTTGGTAACTCTGTGTATAAGACTTCACCAAACGATTGGTTTTGGTTATTATGAGATCTTCGTTGCAGTGCCAGACCCCAATCCCAGTTTTTTGCTATTGTTTCTTATAAAGTGTACAGACTGGTTCTGTATTGAAAAACTGCATAGTTCAAGATGGTGGCTCACCTGAAATTCGAAGATCAAAACTATATCGTTTACAGAATGATCAAGTTTGCGCTGCTTATGAGAACTCAGATTTGAGAAAAATGCTGTTGGGCAGCCAAAGTTTCCTTAATTTAATGTGTGTTGTTACAAAGCGCGACAGATGTGTACTAAATGTAATTTTATCGATATTCCGTAACAGGATCAAGTCGCACCGAATACTACAAGAAAAGAGCGAAGATAAAGCCCAGCACATGCAAGATGTTGCAAGTCGAGTCTTTGGTTTAAAAAGTAGACCAGTTTCCCCGCGGCACTTCAACACATGAATAGATGAAAATAACAAACGTTAGTATTAAGAAAGCTAGTTGAACTACGTAAAGGCAACTTAAGAGCACATGCATATGGACATTTATCACACGGCGCCAGGTTGAGTCGCGAGGGATTAAAAACGTTTGTTTTGCGCCCTCAAGACTCGTTCCCACACATTTCAACTCGATGCTCGGCGAAGTCTAAAGCCAATATGGCTACGGTGTGCTAAAGGCTCATTGGAACTTTGGGCAAGTCATTTAAGTCTATACTAACAATTTGAAAATTTTTAGGTGAATAGTAGTAAGGATTTTACTTTGTAGTTCTTTAAAAGTAACTAATATACAAGTCGAGTTACTTTCAAATTTGCTACTTTAAAATACGTTCGTGACAGATGACAAGCTTAATAACCATTTGCATTTAAAGACTGTGGCATAAAAATGAGCATAAGTTTTTAGAGTACAGCAGATGTATAAACGATCTACGGCATGAAAGTTTAGAAGAATAAGTTATTGCACCATATCTGTTCTCACTTGATTTATACGTGTGAATGTACAAGGCTTTGCTATTCAAGCTAGACAACTGATCCAACGTTTGAAGAGTGACCTTATAATAATAATTTAGGTTTTTTTCTTTTTGTCTCACGACAAGTCCCTTAAATATAGTTCGCGACGTTTCGACTGCTTGCTGGTGGTCGTCTTCTTGTCGTGAGACAAAAGAAAATAACTTAAATTATTATCCAATTGCCACTATGAATAATATTGACCTTATAGTACTCCCCTAACAACAAGAAGTTTATTTTTTAGTTTTTACTTCATGTCAAGTAAAGATAATAAAAATGATTTTCGTGCTCGTTCAGGAACAAATTAAAAGTAGAAGTTGCATAATACCAATGCCAGTACATTTCCAACTGCACATGCGCGAACGAAAAATTCCTTTAATTATAGCTTTGTCTTTTTGCTTATATGCGGTAGATCGCTTGGCTCTATCTTTATGTAGCTAGAGGTCATCGATTGAATATCTTTCTTGCGCAGTTTAAACCGCATTAGCTTCAGTACTATGCAACTACTAACCTTTTGCTATAAAACAAGGTCACTCTCAAACCAATGGTTTACGTTGATGGTATAATACCCGGCCCAATCCTCCAGGCGTTCTTTCACTTTCACGGGTGCACAAGTCTTGGAATGCAGTTTCAATCAAAACTCTCAATAAATCTAAATTCAAAAGAAATATTAGAATCCTTCTTCTTTAGGCACTAGAGAATGCAATGATTATTTAAGTCTTCTTTTGCATTAACAGATCATGGAATATATGACAGTATAATCTCATATTAACCGGGTTTTTCTGCACATATTTGTTATATACTGTAAGTGTTAAGGAAAATCTTTATAAACTTTATTGTTATCCAATCATTGCCTCTTTCATTATACCGTTTGAAACAAAAAGTCGTTTTTGTCATTTTATCTATACACCTTCAACTTCTTGTAAATGTTTTCGTTAAAATACCCATTTTTATCTTTTCTATTAAGTTAACTATGTTTTTTGTGTTTTTATTGTCTTCGCTCGAGTCATCATTCGACTAAATACGAAGAGCAATTATTTTTTATAAGCACTTTTTTGTAAATGTTAATAAAGATTGTTACTGTTGTTGTTGTTGTTTTGGTGTAACCGTATTTTATAGTAAATTCAAACCCATAGAAAATAGAAATGTCCTTGTAATTCAACAACTGCGATAAATGTCTCCCGATAATTACGAATCTTTCTCCTGGCTAGTATATGAATTTCACTAAGTCTACTTTCATGACAAATTTTTGTGTGGATGATACCAGACTAACATTTTAATTGCAAAATTATCTGCCAGTCAAACTCTTTGCCATTTTCTATTTTCTATTGTTCTGGGTCGAGGCGGTTCCCATTTTTCCCGCTGTTACCGCGGTTATGTTCATTATGCTTGTTTTACATTCAATGAACACCGTACAACTGCATCTGCTCTGCATGATCCGGTTGACCTAATCTAGCTGCGTCCGCGATTAAAATCAACACTTCTCACCTCCCAAATTCTTTTTTACAAAGTTAAGTTAAACGGCAAAATTTTTTAACGTGAAGCTAATTTGATCCTAAAATTTTTAAAAGTGAACTTTGCCGCCAAAACTTTAAAGTGAAGTTGGGTTAAAAAATATTTTAAGGTAAATTTGGGCTTTAATTTTTTTGGAGTGAAGTGCTTGGTATTGACCCTTCTCGGCCATCTATTTATCACTGTAAAACTGAAAACATTGTGAATTGCGAATTCATTTTTTATTGAAAAGAGTAAATAAAACATACTCTTCGATTCCTTGGGATTGAGTTATATCACTTGTAAATGAACTCTGAGTATGATTGTGTTTGTGTCGTCTTAAACAACAACAAGATAAATCCAAGCGTATACAAAAGTATGAGCGTAGAAGCACTAATAATAAAAATATTGAAACTAGAGTTTTTTAATTTTCCTTACGAGATTATTTTTTTGTTTAGTTTGAAAATATTAGTCTCCGAAAATGCTACCACACATTAACTAAAGGACAACATCCCTCCAATAAGTTGACGAGTGAACTGATGTGTATTGCCGTTCATGATCAGTCGGTTGACGAGTGAACATGTGTATTGCCGTCCTGTCGGCTGACAAGTGAACATGTGTTTTGCCGTCCAGTCGGTTGACAAGTGAAAATGTGTATTGCCGTACTGGAAGGCAATACACATTTTGACGAGTGAAAATGTGTATTGTCGTCCAGTCAGTTGACGAGTGAAAATGTGTATTGCCTTCCAGTCAGTTGACGAGGGAAAATGTGTATTGCCGTCCTGTCGGTTGACAAGTGAACATGTGTATTGCCGTCCAGTCAGTTGACGAGTGAAAATGTGTATTGCCTTTGTTGATAGAATAACTGATAAAGCCTGGGCTACCTGTGATTCATGTTAACATTCACGTGTTGAAAATTGTTATGCTTCGAGTCGTGTAGATGTTTTAAAACTGTTTTAGAAGTTCTAAGTAAATATTGAGAATTAACATGGTGGCAGCGATGGTGAGTTAATTTTGGAAGTTCTGAAGATTTCCCTGCAGTGTTGGCCTGAAAAACCAAAGTAACACGCAAAGATAAGAAGATTTCATTTGAACAGTCAACCGGAGCCAAATTTTGTCGCGACAAACTGTGAGTAAACATTTAAATTTACTTTTCGTGTACCAAAGATGGCAGAGTTGTCGAGTTTTAGATTACCACCGCCTTTTGATTTAAATGAATCGAACCTAGCAGATTCGTTTCGTAAGTGGAAAAGACAACTTCAGATATATTTAGAAGCTAGTGGAGCTAACAACAAGTCGAAAGCGAGACAAACGGCGATCATATTACATTGTGCCGGACCAAAAGTCCAAGAAATTTATGATCAATTTCAATTTGAGAATGATTCCGATCGACAAGAACCAGCAGCAGTTTTATTAAAACTTGAAGAATATTGTAATCCCAGAAAAAATGAAGTTCTCGAAACATATCGTTTTTGGAAAATACCAAAACAAGAACCGTTTGACATGTTTTTAACCGAACTTTACGCGCGTGCAGAAACATGTAATTTTCAAGAGAAAGAAAGAATGATTCGAGACAAAATTGTATTTTCGACGCAAGGAAAACTGCAAGAATTATTGCTCCGTGAATCAGATCTCGATCTTAAAAAAGCCATCAATATTTGCAGAGCGTTTGAAGCTACAAAACAGAGTACTAAAGAAATGAACAACAATGAAAATTCGAGCGTGAATAAATTAAACAGCGCCGCAGCTTTTCCGCGAAAATTTCCTATGAAAACACGTGCACCGCATCAAAGCAAGGGAGCGTCCAACTCCAATCAAAAAGGCTCAGCCAAAATCATTAATGATTGCAGATTCTGTGGAAAAACCCACGATGCAGTAAAGACCAAATGTTTCGCGTGGAATAAAATTTGTAATAATTGTAAGGGTAGAAATCATTTCCAAGCGAAGTGTAAGAAAATACAGATGTTAGAAATGGAAACTGACTCGGACAACTCAGATTCAAGCTGGTTGGCAACCGTAAATGTCAATGATAAGGAACGTTTGACTGCTTTAATGCATATTAACGATTGCGCTGTGAGATTTCAATTGGACACTGGTGCCGATGTAAACACAATCAACAAAAAATTTGTAAGAAAAGATCAAGTTAAAGCAACTACCCAGAAATTAGTCATGTGGAACAAATCCAATCTGAAACCCCTGGGAGAAACAAGTCTAACCATCGAAAATCCTAAAACAGGGAAGAAAAATGATGTTAAGTTCATAGTAGTGCATAATGATTACACATGTCTCTTAGGCCTAAAAACCATTCAAGACATGAACTTGTTTACTGTGAACAATGCCAACTTTATCGCTAACCTGAGCACAGATAAAGCTCAATTTGGAGATTTGGGAGAAGTAACACTGAGTGTGAACCCAAATATCCCCCCACGAGCACTCCCATCTCGAAACCTACCTTTAGCTCTGCAGTCGGATGTTAAGCAAGAATTGAACCGACTTGTTGAGACCGGAGTGTTAGTGCCAGTAGATGAACCAACAGAATGGGTAAGCCAGATGGCCGTTGTAAAAAAACCCAACGGATCCTTAAGAATATGCATAGATCCACAACCCCTCAACGAAGCCTTACGGCGAGAACACTACAAGCTCCCAACACTAGATGATGTGCTTCCAAGCCTTCATAACACCAAAGTTTTTAGTAAGCTTGATGTAAAACAAGCTTATTGGCATGTAAAACTGGATAAAGAATCCAGCCTACTGACAACTATGATCACACCCTTTGGCCGGTACCGGTGGTCTAGACTCCCTTTTGGCCTAAACGTCAGTAGTGAAATTTTCCAACGCAAGCTTACAGAAGCCCTGAGTGGTTTGCAAGGTGTGATATGTGTTGCTGACGACATTATTGTCACAGGCAGTGGTCTTTCAGAAACAGAAGCAAACGAAGACCATGATCGAAACATGAAAGCCCTGCAGTTAAGATGCAAAAACAGAAATATAAAGTTGAATGACGAAAAAGCAGCCCTGAAGCGAACAGAGATTAAATTTATGGGCCACCTTATCACAAGCAAAGGCGTCAAAGTTGACCAATCCAAGGTAACAGCAATTCTTGAAATGCCAGCACCAACCGATGTGTCAGGTGTTAAACGATTCTGTGGCATGGTTCAGTACTTAGCCAAGTTCCTTCCAAATTTACAAGCCGATCTTGAGCCCATACGACAGTTGACAAAGAAAAACGTGGAATGGAAATGGACTACCAACTGCGAGGATGCTTTTCAAATGATTAAGAAAAAATTAACAGAAACACCAGTCCTTGCCTACTTTGACCCCAACAAGGAATTGGTTCTACAAGTGGATAGCAGCAAGGATGGCCTTGGTGCAGCTTTATTGCAAGATGACAAACCATTAGAATATGCGTCCCGTTCCCTGACCCCAGCCGAAAGAAATTGGGCACAAATTGAGAAGGAAACCCTAGCTGTAGTTTTTGGTCTCGAGCGTTTTGACCAATATACCTATGGACGAAAGGTAATAATACACAATGACCACAAACCCCTGGCATCTATCCTGAAGAAACCTCTAAGTAAAGCACCAAAGCGACTCCAAAGTCTTATGCTTAGACTATACAGATATGACATTGAGTTTAACTACATTGAAGGAAGCAAATTACTGATTGCAGACACTCTTAGCAGAGCATACATCGACAATAATGACTTTGTTAAGGTTATGAAAGTCAATGCTTTAAAAGGATGCGATGATGAAAGAATTCGTCAAGTAAGAGAGGCGACAGCTAATGATGAGAGCATGCAAGTTCTCCTTCGTATCATCAAAGATGGGTGGCCTAAACACAAGAGCCAAGTACCCAGTGAGGTAAGAGTGTATTATGACATAAGAGACACTCTCAGTTTTCAAGATGGAATAATTTTAAAAGGAGAAAGAATTGTTATTCCGGCATCGCTTAGAGCTCAAACCAAGAAGCAATTACATGCTTCCCACCTAGGATATGATAGTATGATGCGACACGCCCGAGATACAGTGTATTGGCCTGGTATGAACAGAGAAATTCAGGAACTAGCCAATAACTGTGAATCCTGCCAAGAATTGAAGCCCAGAAACCAAAAGGAAACCCTGAAACAACATGATGAATACCAATCACCTTGGGCTAAAATAGGAATCGACCTTTTCGAGATTCATGGTCGCAACTACCTAGTGACAGTAGATTACTACTCTAATTTCATTGAGGTAGATTACATGACCTCAACCACAAGCAAACAATGCATTACAAAGCTGAAAGCGCACTTCGCTAGATATGGAATTCCTCTACAGATTGTCTC
>JAOTRI020134919.1:0-11139 GCA_028564885.2 Zoanthus sanctaehelenae
AAACGTTTTTGTGAAACTGATCTTAATATAAAATTAGTTTTTACTACTTTTAAAATTAAGAATATGTTTAGTTTTAATGATCGAACTCCTGATGTTCTAAAATCCATGTTAGTGTATCAGTCTTCTTGTGCGGGATATAATTCCTGTTATATTGGTGAAACTAGTCGTTATTTTTCTACTATGATTAAAGAGCATACAGTACACGATAAAAACTCACATATTTTTAAATATTTTTCACAATTTCCATCATGCAAGGAAATATACACACCTTCTTGTTTTCGAATCTTGGGCTAAGCGAATAGCGCTATTGATCTTAAACTTAAAGAACCCTTTTATATTAATAAAAACAAACCCGACCTTAACAGACAACTACATTATTTCAATACTTCCTTAACTCTGTAATTTACGTTTCATTGTATTATAATGTATTACGTCATAATGTAAAAATTTATTCATATTTTGTATATATACTAGTAACACGTATTACTTTTCATTAAACTGATGATGGCATAACCATGCCGAAACATGTCTTTAAAAACAGTTGTCCGTTATTTTCAATATTTATCGTTATTGTTATTATTACGATCTTTTGGTAACAAGAATTTGTATACAAAGTCAAAGAATTATCGAATAAATATTCTAAGTGGCTGTTACATAGGACGTATATATAAATTATTTAAATTATTATAATTAGTAGTAGTAGTAGTAGTAATAGTAATAGTATGAAAAAAGTTAATATTTATTGTTATTATTTTTGAGATAGACATTTCATCTGCCTTAGACTAATATTCACTGCTATTTGCAGATGAGATGTCTACGAGATTAATTTCTGTAAAATTTGTTAATATTCAATAAACTGAATTGAACTGAACTATAAATTCAATTGAGCAACAATCCATAAGAACAGTTAGATATCAATATACAATAAAAGAATAAAAAAATTATAAATCTCAAAAATAAACAATACTAAATGATACACTAGAGTTTAACTACAACCCAACAAATATTATAATAGCAGAGAATATATATTTTACTTCAATGCAAACAATGACAAAAATAATGCTATTTTTTTGGAATTGCATTGTTCTTAACCAATTGTTAAATCCTTTGCAAGCTAAGCGGCACATGAGGCAGAAGATTATCTCAGATTTTTGTTGTATAACGGAGGATGAAAGTCTGACTGCCGCTCGACGGGACAGTAATCCCTAACAGTTTAGCTCCCAGTAGACTCATTTACCAACACGGGATGGAAAGAAACTGAGTTAGTTTGTGTAGGAAAAAGAGGTCGCACAAAGGTTTATTTTCGTATGAGCAGGAAATTGATCGCCGGACTTTGTGGTCTGATATACAGCAGAATTATTCTTACCAACTTCTCTAACGTATTTTTATTTTTTTAATAAAGGGTTCTAAATGTATAGTTCATATAAATTTGTCTTCAAAGTTAATTCTATAAACAATTTTTGGTAAGGAAAATAGAAGTGTGCTTACAGGCACGCAACAGTTGGTAAATAGAAAAAGGTCATTCAAATGCAGTCGCTAAATATTGCTAAAGGGTGCATTCTGTTCTCTGTTAAAGATGGAAAAAACTACAGGATCTCATACTAATTCTATACCAACCTGTCTCGGTGACGCACCCCAAAAGTTTGATAACGTGTCGGTGGGGCTTCAACCGTTTCATTACCTTAAGTTCTGATAACAAGTCCTTCTTATCTGTGGCTGCAGCATTCTCTGCATAAATGACAATCAAAAAAGATGTTTCACAGTGCTCTATAAATAACTATACATTACCAAATCTTTCTAAATATTCTGATTTTTAAACGCACCGTATTTCTCCAGCTTTCATAAAACGCTTTACCTTTTAGCATTTTTACTGCAACTGTTCCTCCTTTTTTTACATTTGGTACATCTTTAACTTTCGCCTTAGCAACCTGGCCAAACGCTCCTTTTCCAATGATTTTCAACAAACTAACTTGATCACGTGACACCTCCCAGCTTTTTTCCATTGGCACAAGAGCAATATCGCTTTCTTTAACTGAAGGTGAACTTGTCATAACTGGTTCTTCGTCATCTTCAAAGTTCTCCTGTTAAAAGCCGGAAGACACTAACATCAGTTTGAATGCCGATATGTAGTTTGCACATGAATAATCGTTATTGTATGTTCAAACTTTTACTTGAAGTAAAAATAAAAGAAAGAGTTAGTACCTGTTGTTTTATTTGAGCATTTACTACGCGTTCAAGGGTTAGTACGTTTTAATAGATCGCGCTTTGTTTACGCTTGAACTGACAACACAATGAACGGAAAACTGCATATATAGATATCTGAACAGATACAAATATAATCCTGATGAAAAAAGTAAATTAAAAATGAAAGTTCCCTTCACCACCATGCAAGTGGGTGTACATTGTAAACAAACCAAGAAATGAAAGCTACTAGTTAACCCTATCTAATATGCAACTGAATGAGCTCACCGCGTTGCATGTTAGGAAACACGAGTTGACGAACATGGAGAAAAAAGTTTGACAAATAATTGAATAATTAAAACAATTATATTATACACAACTAAATTGCAAAACAGTTACTGTTCATTAACTGAGAATTTTTCGATGCATGAGGATCAATTGTAGTGGTTAAGAACAGACAAAGTGAAATGAAATCAATTTTTAACAATCCCAGAGCGTATTTTTCGCAGTTTATCAAAGGCTGGATATAGAGGTTATTACCTGTTTTGAGGCGAAGTTGTAGGTCCTCTCGCCCATCAAAAGTCTGAACAAAAAAACAGTTTATATAACTGATAAAGTTTAAACCGTTTATAATGAAAACTGATATTTAGACTGACATTTTGAATTGAAGTCGTCTTTGGTCTAAATAAATGCAGTAAAATTGTTTACATGTAATTTTCTGTTGAAACACCAATGTAGCATTCCTTTTATAAGATAAAAAAAAAAATTTAACATTAAACACAATAAGCAAGTCAATTAATGTATTGTTTGACCAAAAGTTTGGAAATCTTAACTGAGAAAGTGTAAAACCATTATATTTGTTGTAGTATAGAAGTTCATTAACATTTGCTTAGCTTTCATGATTAGCTGGAATTCCATCCGTACCTTTTTTCTTCTTCCATTTCTGCAACGGGGGAAAAAACAGTCAAACCGCGGTCTAACAAAATTTGTCTTACTTTTGCAAACAAGTTAACAAGCATATTTTACCTTTCATTTTCCGATGAATCCACACGTTGTACAACAGTTGCAATATGTTTAAAACAGCCAGAATAGCGATTATACTCCAATAAACAGCATCCAGATTTTCTCCAGATGAACTCACAGCTGATTTGTGTTCTTGTTTCCGTCTCTCTAAAATTCAAATCTAGAACTTTCAGTTGAATTTAATCATGTTGAGTATTAATCATTATAAAATAACTTAATTAATATACCAATTTTTATTATTGTTTCTTTTCATTTTAAATTATCGTAAATTTAAGGCTGCTGCGATTGCAAAGCGCTGTTGAATTATTAAGAAACAGCGCTATATATCTAAGATTTTGTCATTATAATAATAATTATTATTATTATTATTATTAAAATAGTACGCGTGTTTCCATTGATAAAATGAGTGTGGTTTATTGTGTCAGTAAACAAAGAGTTGCAAATAAGAAGCCCCCTTCCCTCCAAAAAAACACAAAACCCTATTTTGTTTAAAAGTTGCCATTCAGTTTAGTACGTTTGCGATTTACGAAATTTTTATCAACATCCTACGTAAGTTCTTATCCCAGTGAACCTATAGAAAGTGAAATTTTCTTAATTGTTCAAGTGACGATCGCTGTTAAAATAATGTGCGTATCGGTAAAACATGCAGGGACAATGTTTAAGGGAAAATCAGTTTTATGGTACCTTCATGTTGTGTGGTGAATTCGGTGTCAACAGGTTTACTATATCCCACAATATTCCGAGCGTACACCCAAACTCTGTACGTTGATCCTGCTATCAGTTGACCTATCAACTTCTCCGTAGCAAATATTTCTGGTATCACTATGGCAACTGCACCAGATGTGTTTTGCTGAATCTTCACCTTGTGGTCAATTACTGCACTTCCTCCATCATTGTCTGGTGATGCCCAGGAAATTCTGGTGTAATTTTTTTCTTTTTCTAGAATCTGTAAATTTCTCGGTGACCCCGGTATAGCTGATGGATAATGACAAAAACATGAAATGACTTTAAATAGCTGCTGTTTAAGATGAAGATTAAAAATTGTTTTACCTTGCTAAGTTATCATATTTCTTGTTATGTTGACATTATTATAAACTTGATACATTATTAAATCTTTGAATTACACTTTAATTATAAATGTCCTAATTTTAACTGTTAAATACAATTCAGACTCAGCTACAATTGATGAGGGTTAAAAAAAGGTTATCAAAGAATTTTGCCCTTAGATTTTGGAAAACAGAACAGAAAACACGTAATTGATCAGAATTTCTAGGTCTTTTATTTAGATGTTTTTTTATATCGTATACCATATTTGGAGTACACTCACACCAACGATTGACCAAAATACTTTGCTCTGTGTTTCCGACCTTATTGGATGCGCGACAAACGTACTGTCCATAGTCCGCCTTGGAGCTTGTTGTAACTGTTAAACGACTACCATCGCCTGTGTTAATTACATTTGTTGTAATCTGTTTTCCCCCGGGACCAAACCACGTGACTGAAGCAGCAGGGAAAGAAGAAACATCAAAGTTCAAAGTCAAGTTGTTGTAATCCCACGATCCAATTTGGTTTCGCAGTTCAGGTTTATCTAAATACAAAACAAGCAAATCTAGACAACTTTAATCATGTTCAAGATTAACCTCCGCATGTCAGCTCTAACAATAGGTTGGTTTCATAATATGTTGTATCTAAATGAAGTTTTGTTTTTAAACATTTATGTTTTATCCCCTCGCTCAACCGAGTATAAGTCTTTTGTTATTGAATGGCCCTTGAATACTACAGACTTATAGGAAGTGTCAACACGGTAATGCGTGCGTGTATTTCGTGACTAACAAAACGGAATGGAATTCATCCGAATTCTTCAAACTACGTAAACAACAGTCTTGATTTATAACTCTAGTTGAAAGTTCCCAAGGAATAAACATTTTTCACGGGAAAAAATCCGCGCCTATAATTGATCAAAATCGATCAGGTGACTTCGGTACAACAGAAAAGATGCGGCTCACACAGTGCAAGAAGATCATAAACTTTGGCCGTCTATACCATTAATCTTCAAAAAACCAATATTGAGCTTTTACTCAAGCGAATGTTGTCCTTTATCAGAGTAAACACTCGAGTTATTTAATTTGGCGGGCTATTTTGCGATCGTCAAGTATAGTTATCCGGCCATTTAGTTTTAGATACGTTTGCCGAAATGGGGTTTCTTGTGAAACAGTTCGGAACATTTTTGATCAGTTTTTCTGTTAGATTTTCAATCCTTTGCCAGATTACCAAACTTGCTGAATATGGGATTTACAATTGTTTTAATTACTTTGTTAATTACATTGGTGGCGAAAATATATAGATTCCTGACCTGTTTTGACAAGAACTATTCAAGATGGCGGTATGGAGCTTACTCAATTGGAAATAACGGCGTACGAAAACACTTCAAATGCTAATTAAGTTCTTTTATCTAACATATTTTTATTAAGCAAAGAACATGTCGGTAAAATCTAAAACAAGGTATTTGCTTTTGCTAATTTACGATTTAATTTTAGATTTTGACAAAAATTTCAGTATAAATGACCTTGCTTCACATTTGCTTTGAAAAGTATCTTATTCGCTTCGATTTTTAAGAGTTCTACCTATTCAAAACATTTCTCCATATGAATGACCGATGCAACTTTAATTAAGTACATGTTAAATTTAAATGCTTGAAGCTCGTTGTCAGTTAGGTGCGTCTTTCTATGTAGTGAACTCAGCTTGCTAATTAAAATGGTTAGTTACTTTTGGTTCGTATTTTGTTTACATACATACCCACTTGCTAGCAAGAAAATGATCTCGAAATTTCTTATACTGAACTCTGTTATCGTCTTGTTCATTATTTACATTTCTGGTTCATGATATCACTAGCTCGTGGGTATGTACGTAAACAAGAGCAGTAAAACATTAAACATTACTCACAGTATACTATGGTATTCACTGTAACTTGTGCGTTTCCGCCACTGTTAGAAGCCGTGCAAGTATATTTTCCGCCATCTTGATTTCCAACATAAGTGAACACCAGATACGTGACCCCAATGAATGATGGGTATTCTTTATTGTCTTTTTTTCTGATCCACTTCACAGTTGGTAATGGTATTCCTGTTGCTTGACAAGTGATATTTACTTTGTCTCCAAGGATGTAATGGCTCTTCACTTGAGGCTGAGTTATATTTGCAGGAACTTTGAAAAGGCAGAGATAAAGTTATTCTCTGTTAAAATTTTCAGCTTATATATAATACATTTACGTCATTACGGACACAAAAAATTGTCACGTGTTACTTAAATTTAAACCAACTTACAAGTAAAGAAAACACACATCCATACATATATACATTTGTTTTATTGTACCTCTCATTATGCGCGTTCTAGTTACAATATGTAAAAATCTAAAAAATGGAATTCGCTAAGGTATAATATTAAACTTGCAAACTAATTTATAGTAATAGATAGTAAGTTACAAAGAACATAGCGAGCTTACGCAGATGTATGTCATGACAAACACTGTCAAAAGCTTTTGACATTTCCAAGAGAGCTAGAGTTTTTGCTTTTTGTTCGTCCATAGCTTTCAGCATCTCATCAGTAACATACAGCAGTGCAGTTTCAGTAAAATGCAGTTTTTTGTTATTAATCTAATCTGGTTTTGAGCTAAAAGTTAGTGAGTTGTCAGATAGTTACTAAGTTGTGTATGGACCAGTCTTTCAGATACTTTAGACAAGATAGGTAACAAGGAAATAGGTCTAGAATTCCCAGGGTCTTCAAAGTTTATGCTGGTAGCAACTTTTAGCCAATCAATGAAACTGGTACTACCTATAGCTAGACGTCCTTGTTCGTGATATGCATCTTTTCTTAAATTTATAATAAATATCAGTTATGAAAAGTTTCACCTTTTGTAATAAACAGTGGAATTCAATTGATCTCCTAAACAGGGAGCGCAACATAACCATTCAGTTTATTCGTATTACCGGCATACAGCCAAACTTGTCAGTACAATCCTACTAACCAACGTAATTTTACACCCATACAAAGAAATGCAACGAGTTTAAACTACAGATTAATTTAAAAACCAAAAAAGTAGCAAGTAAATACAAAATAAATTTTTTGCCACAACGTTGAATACGGAAATGAAACTGAAAATTAACAACATAAAATGAAATGCAGCGATAGTAATCAGAATATGGATCAACTCAGTATATTTTGGGCCACGGGAAGTCTAGTAGAAAAAAATTCTAATTATATTTTTAAAACTCCATCGCTAAAATACTTTTAGTGACACCTAACTTTGACTACTTTCTATTCAGAATTTTCTTGGTCTTCGGTTCCCAATTGTACCTAGTAGCTGAAAGTGTTACAAAAAGGCTGTTAGTAAAATGCGTAACGGCGTAACGAGAAACCGCGTAACGGGATTTTTTTCCTTTTTTTTTCTTTTTGTTTGTTTTTGCCGTTGTTGTTGTTGTTGCTGCAGCTGATTTTGTTAGCATGTTTGTTTGTTTTTTTTCCTTGCCTTTCTAAGAAAAAAATGGGAACATTATTATTCGTGATTTCCCGCATTTCAGGAGGCACTTTTTTTCCACCGGGCGCACTTTCCCACGCTTCCAGGATAAAGTCGGTCACGAAGTAGAAATGGATCGAATTTATTAGTATGATGTTTAGTTAATAAACTTTGACGATAATCCGTGTTTCACCGCAGGGAACGAAAGACCGGACAACGCGACAAAAGCGGCAAGATATTTTGTTTAGCGTTGTGTGATATGAGACATACCAAGAAACCAGAAGGGCAATAAGATATAATCCAACTGATAATAATCGACAAACTTTACACGTATAAATACTTGATAAATGTTTGGTCTTCTCAGTTTTTCTTTCATAACAAGAACCAGCGCAGATCATGTTTTTATTTACCTCTTTTGTGGTTTCTTTGCTTTCAAATAATTAACCACAGTATCGCGGGATAAAAAGAAAAACAAACAAACAAAAAACAAAAAAACAAAGAAAAAAAAAAAAAAAAGAGGGAAAATCCCGTAACGCGGTTTCTCGCTACGCCGTGACGCCGTGACACCGTGACGCCGTTACCCGTTACGCCGTTACGAATTTTACTAACAACCTTATAAAAACTACCACTGCAAAGTAGCTTGTATTCTTTGTGAAACAATTGTTTCAAATGCCCAAATTAAAATAGAGCCAATGTTCAATCACTAGAAAATATACACGTAGCTGACCTCATTCTTGAAGTGCATGAATAACAAAAGTAGCAGAAACTTTAGAATCGAGTCTAATATAACAAAAGGTAGCTTCTAGGGCGTTTTGTTAAAGTTCTTAAACTTAGTCAAACTTTTATGAAATAATTCCAGTATTGTTGAGGAAACATACAAATCCTGTTGTTTCTTATTTCAGTTTTTCCACTTTTTCATATCACTCAAACTTGTTAGCACCTACGTTTTGTGAAAACATTGCAAAACTTGAATTGAGGAATATATTTTATACACCAACTGCTTTTTTGCTTTTTTATTATTGCAAGATACTAGATTGGCAAAAATTTCCCTTTCTTCTAGGATTTTAAATTAACCCCTCATTTTATGCATGTATCAAGTATCAGCTAAGCAATCTCTCCATGCAATAAACCTAAAACATCGCGGACCATTTATTTTGTCTTTGCAAAGTAAGAAAAATAGTTGTTTTTTGCAAAGCAGAAAAATCCATTTTTTCACATTTTTATTTTTCTGTATAAACAATTTGAAAATAATCCACAGTTTTCAGCCGGGTTTGTTGCATAAATCCGTGTAAACATTGCCTGAAAAAAATTTCACTTAGTTGTTTTTGTCCTGGGAGCACTTTTACAATAAACACCCTTAACAAAGCTTGTTGTGTTGCCAAGGCAGCAAACAGTCACGATGTCTTTTGTGTTAGTCTTCTTTCGTGGCAAAACGTTGCATAGTGGTAGAAAATAATAAAAAAAGTTGATATTGGAAAAAAAAATTATTTGTTGATGACCACATTAAAAACTAAGTTGACTGTAGGTGCATGCATGGGCTTTACAATGAATTTATGAAATTTCTTGTTTTATACACAGGATTTTAAAAAGCTATTTTTTTGCACTGTCATGTCTGACAATCTCCTCATCACCTCTCTACTTACCAATGACCTCAAGTTTGAATACTTCTCTATCATACAGGGTTGATCCACTTTCCAATATTTCGATTGCATAATCCACAGCATCTGAAGGTTTTACGTCAGTAATCTTAACTGTAGCTTTCTTCTGTGCTAGATCACCAGTGAAGCTGATACGTCCTTTATAACGCTCGCCTGGCTCACCAGCACCGGTGTTTACAATCGTAACAGTTGATGAAGATACAGATAAAAGCTTCGTTTTTATGATGATCCCCTTCTTCTCCTTTACTCCCCAAATGAAGTCTGACATTACTTTAGAAGTAGTCCATTCAAACGTTACATCTTCATTCACCATGACTGAAGTTACTTTGGATGGACTGTTGGTAATCTCAGCAATGCCTTCAGCGGGTTAATGTAAAAAATGGCAAATGTTAATATAAAATTAAAAGCAATAGCTGTGTTGCTCAACAAATCTCTAACTATGAGAATCAAATATCGATATCAAGAGTATGGACTTCAATGCCACAAACACTAATTGGAACAAAGTAACAAAACTAGTATACCCAAGGGTATAATAATCTGCGCATTTTGTTTGCGTCCCAAGATTATCGCGCTTAACGGAAGATGATAACATTGACTTTCTCAGAGCACGATTCGGTGTTAGAGTCGAAGCAGAAGTTTTGGTTGTTTACCTCCTAACAGTTGTTTCTTTTGGAAATCTTGTCTTGTGAAATTTAGTTCGATATTTGATGCACACCAAAGGGAAAAAGGTTTTTTTTAAAAGGAAAAATTTAGTGATTTTCCTCACAGGAATTCATAATAGAACGCAATGCATTTTTATGTGTCATATGTTCTTGCGACTTTGTTACTGATAAAACTCTAGAAGGATTTCTTTCAGTAGAAGCACATGCCGAACATACTGAGTGTTTGACAATCTTGTGTGTGAGCTGCTAATGTCGAGTTTGATGTCGGCATCGGGCAATAAACTGCCACACCAGCACCAAGACAGCAGATTACTCGATTATGTGACACGAGTAAGTTTCTATACTGGATCGCTACGTGAAACACTCTGGCTGATTATACAAAAACAGATTCCAGAGGATAGTGTATTGGCTGAAAGGGAACGCAAGGAGAGTAGTGGAGTATGTGTATCTCTCTGGTTGCAATATATATAATACATCTCCATTTTTCCGCAGGTGGTACATTCGAAGGCATCTCGTTGTAGTTGGTAAAGAAGACAGTCAAGTAACTGCATACCTATGTGTTTCGAAACTGTTTAATCCCCAAGTACCAAATAAACGCGAAGTGCTATTAGTTTCGGACGCAAAAACAAAGGTAATAACTTAACTAACAAAGTGGGCAGAGTTGGAAAAACTGGAAACATTTTTGCCAATCTACGGTTAAATTCTGGGCGCACACAGATATAGTAAAAATACTCAATTACTAAACAGTGCAATCATACCAATAGATGTAAAATACAAACCAAACATAAGAATATAACAATAGCACAAGTTTAGAACGTTATTTTGTAAAGAGATATCTCGGGCTATAGATTAATATTTGGGTAAAATTTGTGTTACAGCTCAATACCAAAATCATGCCATAGTTTTGATAGTCATAATCACTACTTATATCAGAGAGTACTTTAGCACTGTATTAATGAATATCAGTCGCGAATTAAAAATTTTGACGGCTTCTAAAATTAACTGGATACTGTCTGATCTATTGATTACGGTGGCCCATAAGGCTCATGCAGCAAATAAATGGCAGCTGCAGCACACAATTAAAACTTGCGACAAACAAATA